>JAYRCI010000154.1:0-25701 GCA_038088585.1 Chrysina gloriosa | reverse complement strand
TAGTGAAAATCATTCGAGAGATTTGAATTTAAGAAAGGTCACGCTGATTTGATTCCTATTCTTCAATTTCCAATATTGGTGGATGCGCCTCATGTTATGCACCATATATATCTGCATTTATTAGTGAAGAAGTTGATGCATTTTATTCGTGTTCGATCTTTTAAGCATTTGAGTACTAAATTTCAAAAGAAGGTGGGCATGGAAAAGCAGAATCTTTAAGCAAAACAAAAGGAGAGACAAGAAAAACAAGAAAATGAAGCTTTCGAGAAACAGCTTAACGGGATTCCAATAGAAAAGATTACAACAGGACAAGAAAAATCAGTGAAAAAGTGAAAGAAGTACTAAACAATCAACAAAATAAAAGGTTTTGAATAAATACAAGAAATGAAGAAATCAATCGGAAGGTCAAACTGCAGAGTTTACAATATATTGCAGCACATTTTACTAGAGTGCAAAATATGAGTAAGAGCCTCTTTTCCTTGAGTACTTTCTTCTACCCAAAGTATTGTATATGCCACTTTTCTGCGGATGTCTTTTTCTTTATTTTTTGTTATTCATGATAGCACTAAGAAGAGTGAATAATAAATAAAACTCCACTTAATCTCCATCTACTTCACTTCACTAAGCGGATGACTAGTGTTGATTGTTAAATAATATTAAGAATTATTATATTATTAAAAGACATTGTAGAAAAATAATTTAATTTAAAAATAAATTATTCTAAAGGGGAAATGAATGTATTTCGAGCAATTAAACAATAAAGCTTTAGAAACGAAATAAATTTGTTCTTACCCTTATCACATCGATTCTTTGGAAGTGTGACGATTATAAGATATTGAAGTATGATCGTTTACAATATCGTTAACTAATTTTGGTTTTGGCTAGATTTTTGATTTGGGTGTTCCCTAGTCCTTCAACGGAATTGTTAAGGTTTCGACAACGATTTTTGATATAGGATTTTTCTGGATGATTTCATTTTTATATGCATCTGTGTATTTAAAAAAATATGACAAAAAAATACAGATTTGTTGATAGTTCCGGAATAAAAAAACAAAGGTTTGTTTATACATTTATCTAGTTATATTTTCACTGATGAAGGTGTTCCGAAAACGTTTGTAAACGTTCTGAAATTATAACTATTATTTCAATCAGTTTTGTCTAATTGGCTTAATTGTGGTAGAGAGCTATTATATAAGATAAGTAGAAGAAACTAAATTTTAAGAAATCGGGTAAAAATAAAAAATATCCTGAATAAAATATAAGTAGAACTCATTGTCTGATGATTGGCTCAGATAATAATGAAGAAAATCTGGGAAATGGAAATAGGTATCAACCGAAAATGGGGAAGATCAAGGAAATTCGGAATAATTGCATACCCTTGCAAAAAGAATCTGAAGTAGATAGAAGCAGAAATATCTTACATTAAGAAATAGTTTCTTTTCTATAAGGCGATGGTGAAAGGATTCTTGTATAAGTAATTAACGAACTTGACAAGGAATATTTTCTTCTAACGTTACATTGTTTCGAAACAAGCTGACCAGAAGCATAGTATAGAGTTAATCCAAGAATCCAGCGTGAGCAATCAAAAGCTCAGACTCTCCATACGAAGATGAGGAATGGATGCAGGTATATATATATAGCTACATGGTCGAAAGATGGCCAAAAGTGATCACAGTTGGACACAAAAGGGGAAACAGGTTTAACACTTTGAAGCACGGTGGTACACTCAGTCTACCATCATTTTCAAGTGATTTTCCAGATTTCTTAAACCGTTAGCATTCAATGTTGATACTTTCTTTGTTATATTATCTTAATAACATGTTTCTGAATATAGAAAATATGTAATTTTCCTCAATTGTTTATTAAATTATTTGTATTAACAACCCACTAACTAAAAGAGCATAATTTTCAGGATAAATTCATTTCTGAAATTAAAATAAATCATAACTGCATCAAAATTAATATATAGAGATTTTCGAAGTGGTTGATTACGAATCCGTGATCAGAGCCAATATGGTGGATTAAAATCCGAAATATATCTTTAATTTTTCTTAAAATTAATATGTAGGACTTTGTGACCTCGACGATAACGAATTTGCTGTCAAGTTCTCAAAAATCAATATGCTAAGTCTAGTGGTGGACTAAAATATCTATTCCAACGAGCTCAAGAACCGCCCTACATGTATATGGCGATTCTTGGACTTGCTGATTACGAATATATTGAAAATCTAAGGCGATGTGCTATTTGCAGTACGAGAGCGAACCTTAAACAAACTCGGTGAGCTTATAGTACTTATGACGTACCATTGTATCGATCACAGCAAAACAACTGCTTCCTAAACTACTATTCTGAAAATAGAACAAATCTAAATATCATAATTTGATTAAATTTGTCTATGAAGAGATTGAAGAACAAAATTGTTGTGAGAAAAATAGAAGACGCAAAATATAATATATATATATAAATATATATACAGTGTGTCCCAGGATTGACGTTACAAGAGGTGTGATGGACTGAAAATTTTGAATTTTATTTTAAGACTGTAGAATTAAGCCCTGCTTGGCGCGAAAACTATTTTCTTCTCAAGTAACCTACCCTTTTGTTCATGATACGTCAAAATGTTACTAAAAAGTTGTTCAGCATGATACATTATAGCTCTGTGCAAAATTTCATAAATATTTACGTACTTTGACTAAACCGTCATTTTTTAGATTGAACAAAATAAATTGCATGCAGTATTTACTCAAACATTAAATTTACAAAACGTAATAACATTGTTGTACATAATGTAATAATAAATTATTTATTCAATGTAACTACCGCCATTTTGTACACACTTTTCTACGCGATGTCTGAAATCTCTGAAACTGTTACGAACTTCCTCGATGTGTATTTGCTGTACGCCGTTTCTTATCCTTTCCTTTAGTACTTCTCTACTGTTGGGTATTGGTTGAGAATAAACCAGTTGTTTGAGGTGACCCCATAAAAAAATCTAATCTTGTGAGGTCGGGCGACCGTGGAGGCCACGCAATCGGACCATTTCAAGCTATCCACTTTTCTCCAAACACCAAATTTATCGATCCAGCTACGCGTGTTGTCGAATGTGCAGGACATCCGTCTTGTTGGAAATACATTGCTTGTCTTTCTGTCAGCGGCAAGTCATGTAAGTACTCTTCCCTGAATCTTTCAAGTAGCTGTACATAAACATTCTGATTTAACCGCCCCTCTATGAAGAAAGATCCAATAATGTCAAAAAATATGAAACGGCACACCATAGATTCACTTTTTGGTAATACTGTCGTCTACAATTGACCCGAAAGTTTGGATTTTGTGTAGCCCAATAGCGACAATTTTGAGAGGAAGCAACGCCATTTGTAGTAAAATTTGCTTCGTCAGAAAAAACAATGTTTTTATAAAAATTTTGTTCTTCAATACATTTCTCCCCGATGGTAAGACAAAATAATAATCTTCGGCCTTCATCACCTTCTTCGATAGTGTGCACAAATTTTGGTTTGAATGCCTTTACCTTGTTTGCCTTATAAATTCTTTGTAATTCCGATTTACTAACATTAAGATTACGTGAACGTTCCCTCAATGATAGTATAGGATGTTCTTCCACCGAATCAAGAGCAATAATAGTTACGGCATCGTTTTCATCATGTTTATTCTTTTCTTTCTTTACGTTAAGAACGCTGCCAGTTGCAAGAAATTTCTTAACGTGTCATACGTGTAAGGTTGGTATTGGGAAATCTCTCGTTAAACTGCTGCACCACTTCTCTTAGTGTAATTTGTCCGAGCCCATAACACTGAACAACGTAAATTCTCTGCTGTAACGTTAACATGATCTAGCATTAATTGAAATTTGAACTAAGGGATACTACAAATTATTGTAATCTGACATGAATCTGAAATCTGAATTTTGTTTTCATGGCCTCCCATTGTTTTATTTCACGCGAATTCAGACATCCCAGACTTTAAGAAAACAATTTATTTTGTTCAATCTAAAAAATACGTAAATATTTCTGAAATTTTGCATAGAGTCATAATTTTTCATTCTGAACAACTTTTTTAGTAACATTTTGACGTATCATGAACAAAAAGGGTAGGTTACCTGAAAAGAAAATAGTTTTCGCTTCACCGTCAAGGCCAACTTTTTCAAAAACTGAAAATATTCTTAAAATTCTATTCACGCCAAGCAAGGCTTAATTCTACAATCTTAAAATAAAATTCAAAAATTTTCAGTCCATCACACCTCTTGTAACGTCAATCCTGGGACACACTGTATATATATATATATATATATATATATATATAACAATATAAAAGAAAACAACAAAATAGGGTATAAATGGTATAAAAACTAAAAGATTGGAAACAACAACCGGCACGTTCACGTTCATGTCTCTGGTTTGCTGAGAGTGGTTCCTTCTACCAAAAAATTTAAATTTTATCTAAAAAGTCTCCCCAAACGAAAGAAATATTTTTAATTCTATCTATTGCATAAGATAAGATTAGATATTCAAAACCTTCTATTGAAATCCACATCAGCGACTTAATTTATCTGCATGTTAATTTGTAAATCAATTTTGAACTTTAGAAATTTTTAATTTTAAACTTCGACAGTAGATTCGTACTTAGTGATCCAGAAACTCTCATCTAGCACTTTTAATATATATTTTTAAGTCTGACAGGAGATCAGCGATCTCCAAAACCCCTACGTACAAATCTTCATAGAATAGATAGAAAAATACGTACTTCCACAGGTTAAAAGAAGAGAAACCAAAAAGTGTTTATAGCTTTTATCCCGTGTGGTAAGTGTATGTATAATTCTCAGTAGTCGATATTCTCCAACAATTTTTTCATTTCTTTGAAAAGATATCAATAATATTTCAAACCCTTCAATGTGGGCGTCTCAAGAGCTCTTTTCAACACAAAACATTAGGAACAAATCATGATTTTTATAACATTCTGTACTCAGAAATGAAAACACTGTGTGCATAAATCTCGTATCCGACATATATTTATAAAGCTTTTAATGGAGTATGAAATACTAATTTTTTAAACTGAAATATTGGTGTACACTTGAAAGCAATAGAACGTCTACTGCTTGATACTACAAAAATTTTATCACAACAAAAATGACGAAATTTCGCTTATAATTACCATTGATTGTTTTCGAACAAAATAGCTCAGGCGTTACGAAATTTAATCGATAAGCACATACTATCGTTATCGCATAGAATAGCCACGCATTAATTATATAAACAAATAAATCTTTATTTCACAAGCTCCACTAACGAAAGCAATAAACCTAGAAACCACTGTTCTATCTACGATGCATGATGCAATAAGGACCTGTTATTAAAGTAGAAAAGCTGTGAAGGATTAGCTATGCAATTACCTATAATGGACGGTGTATCTGTTGCACATATTAAAAATGGAGTCACTCGAGAAACAGTAGTTAAAAATCCTACGTAAATACGGACAGGTTAAAAAAATTGTCATACGAGTACGTTAGTTATGGACGTTCAATATTTTTGCTGGTGGTAGGAAGTTCGTGGACTATAAATACAAATAATTTACTAGTAAGCAGCATAGTCTGAATAAAGACAGCAACTAAATAAAGCCATCATGTATTCTCTGGTAAGGTTTGATAGAAATATTTTGGAAACAATCATTACTGTATTATTGGTCTTTTCTAAATTCCAGGTCCTTTTCTTCATTGTTGGTTTCGCCAGCGTACAATGTGCTCCTAGTGGCATCATTGGAGCACCAATTCTTGGAGTTCCAACTGCTATTGGCATCGGCGGAGTACCACTTGGCGGAGCTGTTATTGGTGCTGCGCCTCTTGGTTTGGGACTTGGTGGACTTGGTGTTACCAAAACCATTGTTTCTGGTCCGGCGTTGGTTGGCGGTCTAGGTTTAAAGGGTTGGTAATTCTAAAAGCCATTCTTATTTCCCTGTACTGAATTTATAATAAAACTTTAAACACACCAAAACTTTATTTTGTTTGACCTTCGCTTAGTTGCAAAAAAAATTTGGCAACATACGAGGGCGTCAAAATATAAGTCGCCAACGACAGTTTACGTTACAGCGTTTTAAATTATGAGCATATTTTTTGCTAGCATTTGGCAGCATATGTATGCTTGTTGTGTAGACTGCGTAACATCTCATAAGCAAGCGGTCAGTCAGAAGCAGCCAGTGCATGATGGCGGATGTGTTGCATGAGTGTACACGAGCATAACAGCGTTTAGAAGTTTAATAAGGGAAGGCAAAAACAACAAAGATGGGGAGTGTCCTGGTCGTCTTGCAGAGGTGTCAACTGCAGATGGCACACTATGGAGTGCAGCTTGTGGAACAAATCATTTGTAATGACCGGCGTGTGACATGGAACCTCATGAAACATCGTGCACGAGCAGTTGCCAGTTGTTTGAGAAACACAAAATGAACAGAATTAGTCTCTCCTGATTGGATCGTCAAAGATTGAGGAAGGAGGGAACTTCATGGCACGAATTGTTACGGGAAACAAGTCATGAGTTCACCACTTTCAACCCGAATCCAAACGATCTTCCATGGAATGGAAACATTCCACCTCCTCAACAAGAACAAAATTCGAGACAATTCCCTCAGCCCCCAAGTTTATACTCACCGTGTTTTGCGACATGCAAGGGATTATACTGCAGAAATTCCAGCCTCACGGTGAGACTGTGAATGCCGCGTCGTAGTGCACCACTTTGCGGGAAGATCTCAAAAACTTGGAACAGGTGTAATATAATTTTTAATCTCTTCTGTGTAACTAAATCCGAAATAAATCAAACCACGACTCTGCTATTGTTTACTTCGTACTTAACCTTGAAACCATTTGACTTTTCAGCTTAGAATTGTAGTATTTCTTACGATCTCTCGCCTTCTCCGATGTTTCTTCCTATTCTATTTATCTGCTTGCTATAGCTCTTTTTACATTCTCATGCAAGGGTGTTCACTTGCTTTCCCGTATTGTCGGGTTTTATATACTTACTTGTAAATATGTGATATGAGAAGGAATCAGAAAATATTTTTATTGAACTAAAAAAAACATATATTTATCTATTTTTTGAACAAAATTGCCAATTTTTTCTGAACACTTTATACCGTGAGATTAGTTTTTCTATTCCAGTTTCATAGAAATTTCATCCAATTTCGTTTAAACATTCAAGGACTGCTTCCTTCACTTCATCATCATTAACAAAACGCTTGCCTTCCAGATCTCAATTGAAAAGACCAAGAAGGTGGTAGTCACAGCGGTAAGCGGCAGATGGAACCACACTTTCCACTTGACATTTTGCAGTATCTCTTGGCTGAATGAGCTGAATGAAGAGTGGCGTTATCGTGAAAAGAAATGACACTATCCCTCAATCTTCCGGGTCTTCAATCTTTAATGGGATTTTTTAAGACGCACAGTATGATGCGGCATTGATTGATAAGATTGAAAAGACCGTCAGTATAATCTTTTGAATTTGTGAAGGTGTTTTCACCTTCTTTGACTGTGGCGAATTCTTATGTTTCCATATACTTGATAAACTTTTTAGTCTCGAGAGTGTAATGGAGTACCCATCTTTCATCTCCCGTAATGAGTTTTTAAGAACTGTGAACCATATCTGGAATAACGTGGGAAAAAGGAAAGGGAAGATTCGAAATGTTGCTTTTTCTGATTGGTAATCAAAGGACGGGGCACCAAGTGCTGCACACAGGAAGTATTCGCAAACACACTACCAAAGATGTTTAATGCGCTTGTATTTTCTCTCTTTGTAATTTTTACGCGGCGGCCAGTCAGAAGCATTTCATTCATGTTCACCTTCCGTGTAGTTGATCGCATTCGCAGTTGAAGGACGTTTATGACGTGTTTGTAAAATTCATTCTTTCCTTTTCAAACATTTGGCACCATTTGGCGATCATAGGGACTGACATTACATTTTCATCAAACAATTCGACAATTTGGTGATGAATTTCATAACAATTGCATTTTTGGCCGACAGAAATCCGACTGCCCAACGCTATTCGATGTCGGAGGAGATCTCTATGCAACTGTTGAGTGACTAAATATATATTTAGTCACTTAACGATAAAACACGAAATAGCGACAACGTAATTACTAAGGTTTGACAAACCGGACTGACGCTGTCTCTCCACCCCTTGTTCCCACTTACGTGCAAGGCGCGACATTGAAGTAGGAGGAGGGTTTACACAACTTATCGTGCACTCCTTTGTCGAATCTTATTGATTACCCATTCACTGATTGTGAGTAACCTACAGCATTGCCGCTTGGCAAATGAGAAGACAACAATGTAGGCAGTATTACCACTAGAAGGTATTCTTTTACTTCTTTTATTTTAGAAACATTGCATGGGTGTAACTTAATTCTTAATTTGTGCCCGTATGTACCCTAGTTATAATTATAGTTTTATTCAAAAGTTATATTTATATCACGTATTGCGTTGAGATCTTTGATAGGATATTTCTTCCTACTTCTTTTCGTATTTCTTTTTATTTTTGTCCTAATGTGAACGTACATAATTCACTTTCATGTGTATGGGTGCGTAAGGTTCATAACTAAATGAAATCTCAAAAACAGGAGATGACTGAAGACATCCAGTACATTGGCTTAACCATAAATAAGGTTTGATAAAAGAGTAGATGACATAGTATCATTAAATAGTATAAACCGGTCTTTGTCTTCACTTTATATACTACTGACATTTACTACGCTCCTAATAAGATTGGACAAGATTGGAACACAAAGAAATATACAATAAACAAAAAACAAGAGATAAAGATCAATGAATTGGAAATGAAACATACTTGAAAGGTAGCAGGAGTAACCGAACTGCCCAGGATAAGAAACGACGAAATTAAGAAAACAGTGGACCAGAAACTAATACTAAAAAGATCAAAATAATGTGAGAGGGATGAACCCAGACAGACTGGTAAAGGAAATATTTGATATGAGAAGACTTAGTAAAAGAAGAAAAGGATGACTTAGAAGGAAATGGATGGACCTGATCGAAGAATGTGGGAAGAAAAAGGAAAAACTGTAGAGGACCTAAAAAAGATTAACGGGAGACAGGATAGGGTGGAAGAAATGGTCAAGAGAACGGCGTGATAAAAAAGAAGAAGAGGTTGTTTTTCAAATTATTTGTCAACCAGAAAGACGCGACATTAAAATTCGTAGAAGCAAGGGCGTCAGCCCAATTTTCGCTACTTAATGACAACACATCATCCACTTCTTTATCAAACCTTAACCATAAGAAATAGTGATGTTAGAGGAATCATCACCGAGTGGGTATTTATGTGGCTACGACAGTCTTTAGGAACATGAAGAAAGACAATATAAAAATGTACGAGGTGATGATGATGCAAAACGATAAGAAAATGTAAGAAAAGAAGAGCTAGTAACGTTTGGAGAAGGAAACCAAAGGATATTTTACGTGAAATATACCTTGTATCTTCAGATTATTGTTGTGGTCGTGGTAAAACATTTAACTGACTTGACGAACATGCTATCAAGTTTTTCAGAAGTTATGTAAAACATTACTCGTAAACTTAGAGTAACGCAACTCTTAAAAATAACGCACTCCACCACCTCACAATATGTCACCTCCTTTGTGTATTTCCACTGACAATGAGTATTTGGTTGTTGAGGTACATCTTTGGGGATAACCAAATCGATTTGCTACGGGTAATAATCATTTTATTTGTGTTCATTCTAAACCCCAAATATTCTTTCTATCCTAGACAAAATTTTGAGCACTTAAAAACTAGAACGGTATGTGATTATTTTTTGTTAGAGCTTCTCTGGCATAATTGTTTATTCCTGCATTCATACATACCTCTCTAATATTCACTGCACAGCAAATATGTAGCTTATTTATTTTTACAAGTTTTGTAAATGCTGCGAATTTTGCAACCCGGATCCCGCTCTTTGTGAATATCAATTCAACAGAATTTCTGTTAACGGTAGTAAATTAATTGTACGCACGAACATCCTAATATATTTACTGTTCATTAATGTCCTTAATGCACTTTTACATCGAATTGTGCGAATTATATTAAGTTCAATTAATATATGCAAACTAAATTAGCGACTATTTAATGCACATCATAAAAATATACGATTTTTGTATGCAGCCTGCATACATAGTGGGATTTTGCTATCTGCGAATGATGAAGACAAAGTTCACGTTAGCGCAAAATGTTTCTATTTGAAAGATTAAAAATGAACAAATCAATTAATAACGAATTATTGGTGATTTCCCCAAACATGGATGGCAATGAAGAGGTAAAGAATTATGAATTTGTGTATAAAAGATCTCATTTCAAATTAAAAGCAGTTGCAAACCAGCAACTTTTGCACCAGAATGAAGTTAATCTGAGCAGCGTAATATTCAGTATCAAGAAGGATATTATTTGAGGAAATAGCAACATTGTTACTACATTTACTGGAGGACCTGCCTTCTGTGATTGTCCATCAGAGAAGAAAATCTACACAGCAGGGTTATAGTCAACTATCACTCGCGTAGTAAAATATCCAGTTAATATGTAATAAAGTTGGATAAATTTAATTTTGTTGCTATCATGAGAGGAAAGTTATTTTCTTCCAAATCGAATATATTCAACTCCATTTTATCATGATAACTAGAAATATTTTTCTTCCTAAATTCTTTGAAAATTAAAGAATGGAATGTCAATAAAATCGAGAAAATTAATTTTTATTTTCTATAGGAACTCCAAAGTCTTACCGTTTCTTCTTTTTCTAAGCCAAATAGATCCACCTCCAATCTATTCACGACCTTAGAAATATTTAAATTTGCCGTGAACCATAGAGCTTTTATTACAAAAATATAGCTATGGGTTATCAGATCCGTCCTTCTTGTAATATTTCCCCGATTAAAAGAGACCAACCCTTCGATACCTAACGATATACGAAGATAAAAGAGTAAGAAAGAAAGAGAGAAAGATAGGCCAGCGCTATCAGCTTTTATTATAAAAGCACTGATTGTTTTCTTTAAGTTAGGGACACCTCCGCTATGAACTTCTATTAAACAGAAATGTTACATTCGTCGTGATATCCTATCGATTAGAAAGAAAACACTTTATCAATGTTTATTATAAGTTAACAGCAAATAAAGAACATCGCTGTGATCATCTTATTCCATCTCATAGTGGTATCAATTGTCCAAGAAGCTGTCAACTTTTTAAGATAGTAGTACCCTTTTTCTTGTCGGAACAAGCTTATCTGCGTCTTCTTTCCTCTGTTTAGAGTTTTTCACTCAACACAAGTAATATTGCTTTAAAATTTTTTTCTTTTACCATCCTTGTATCTACATCGTGTTGTAAATACCTATAAAAGCTGTGCTACTAGCCAAAATTACCATTAAAAGTCCTCCCACCATAAAATTTAAGATATGGGATTTCATTAAGGGTATAGTTAATAATGCAGATTTCTCTGTGGTCAGGTATGTATTTTAATGTACATTTCATTGACATCGACAAGTATTGCAAACATTTGTATTATAAATATTATAACACATTTTAGACTATCAATTAGTTTAAGTACTATACATACATAATAGTACAGAATGGGGAAACCATAAAATAAGAGCACACACGTACAAATTAAGAAATATTGCGAAAAGTAGGTACCCAAACATTATTTTTACACTCGATATCGTATTAACATTGACGAAGATTACAAAAGAGTCTATGATCAATTTTCTTTGTACTTTAAAACCTTAATGCTACTAAAAGTATTCTCTTTTTGAACACAAATAGTTCTTCTCAGTACATTTATCTTTAAAATAAATTTATAGATACACCATGTATAATGTATTACCGCGGCAAACATAAAAAACACGACTTAGATTTACCATTTTCCATCTGGTTTATACGATCCATCATCTCCACTGTCGCCACCGCCGTTGTCGCCGGCATCATCGTCTCCATCACCACCTCCATTATCACCTCCATCATCACCACCGTCATCGCCACCATCATCTCCACCATCATCACCACCATCATCACCACCATCTCCACCATCACCTCCGTTGGCGACCGCACCCGTTATGACGACACCAGGAGCACCTAATCCTAAACCACCTTTCGCCACTATAGTTCCACCAGGTCCAGTAATAACGGCACCACCCAATCCAGGTAAGCCCAAACCTAATGGACCGGGAAGTAATCCAGGACCCAGTAAACCAGGCTCTATAACACCTCCAACGGCACCACCCGGACTTACTACTCCAGTTACAATACTACCATCCGGTCCGATCACCTTCACTCCTCCTCCAGGCGTTCCAATAATGGCACCTGGTATTATGGAGGCAGTGGTCGTGCAAAGAACCACGACGAAAACGACTAGAACCTGCATATACAACATCATCATAAGAAAGTATGAGCGAGAATAAAGCAACGATTAGTTTAGTCTTACCAAAGGCTTCATCTTTGCTGACGATTCAAAAATCTACAATGTCATCTTACAGGCGTTATCTGCTATTTATATAGAGCAAGTGCAAGAGTTAACCTTCGATCCATCACACCTCATCCACATGGTCACGACAAAAACAATAAAATACCATTATTGCCATACTTATCTAAGAACGCGAGCGAATTAATGAAAATTTCATTCAGAAATTCCAACACCATCGGAAAGTATTTCTTTTATCGCCAGTAATGTAATGAATAACTTATGCAAACATATTTTATGTGTGAACATTAGCTGCAAAAGAAATATGCTCGCTTTCATCTGATTAGTACAGGATTAAAATAACAGTAATTGACAAGTTGCTTTTTTACTGTCAGCACTTTTGAATTGTAAACAAATTACATAAAATACTAATTAAAGCTTGCATTTGAATATATCCATGTATAGTGTACGTAACAGGTGAAATTTATGTTACTCTCAGATCAGAACGCTTTGACAACAATGATTATACTTACTAATTAAAGAAAAATTTGTTCTTTGAATAAAAATTTTATAAAAACATGTTCATTAATATTCTAATGATGTATATGTAACTAGAAACTTGCTGAAGCAACTTTAATAGCAATTAACTCAGTATAGACGACGAAAGTTTTTCTGAGATTGAATAATCGATTCATTTACTTTGAAATGAATATTTAAAAGTGATATGATTTTCAATGATTTTGATTGAAACAGAAATTTAATTGTCTGACTTTTCAGAAACAAAATTTCTACTTTTCTACTTTCTCGAAATATATACCTACGCAAGATTCGGAATTGCCATCGCATTTATTTCAACAGTTCCTACATATTTTAGATGGTAATTTAAAAGAACAGTGGCCAGTAAAACAAATGCAGTTAGACCTGTTAGGAATTTTTCTCCTTTTTGATCAAGAACGTTTCATTAGCTGGGCACACACGAGAGGAATTTTTCAACTATCTACCTTGTCGCAGATCTATTCCGACGGTTTATCTGTACGTTAATGGCCGACAACAAATCAAGACTGAAAAACGTCCAAATCGAAAGAACTCTTGTTTGGATTCCATGCGAGTATAAAATATCTGTCCTGCAGTCCTCTTCCTTTAAAATCTTAAAGTTTTTATTAACTAAACGGTATCTCCCTTCGCAGGTCGAACCCTTTAGGGCATGGATGCACAGACCGCGGCCCGCCTGTCGAATACTGGTGGCCCGCCGACAGCAAAAATAATACTCTCGTACATTCGAAGAATATTTAATTCTATTCCAGAATAAAACCAAAAAAAAATATGTTCGAAAAGTAATTTGAATCTCGCGCGCGCGCTATGTGAATCTAGCGCCCAAAAATGCTAAGTCAAGTAACATCGCTTGCTGCCTTTATATAAAGTTCAAAATAGTAGAGAAATCAAGAATTTTCTAGCGCGGTGTGAGCAAGCGAGATAGCAATAGTCCCGAATTCCCGATTGCTCGCGTAGGTACGAGTAGATACACGAAGCTTCCAGAGTCGTATGCGCGGTATAAAAGCCACGCTAACCGCAGCGACCGACAGTTCGGTTTTAATTTGAGTGAAATGTCAACAGGAAGAAATAAGCGCGAAAATACAAAGCGAAGTAATAAGTGATTGAGAATAAGTGCAGTTTAATAGTGTTTTGGGAGGCAATAGTTCTAGTGTAGATTTTAACTCGACTAGCCGGTGTCATATATTTTGATCCACATTCAACGTAGATTTCCTGTTAACCCGTCAAGTGCCGTGTATAATTGTGTTGTGAAATCGTAAGTAAAACTCAGTTATGAATAAGTGTTTCCCTACCTATTTAATCAATTTTAATGAAATTTAGCTTTAATTTTGGCCAAATATTAAAATAAAACAAAGAAATTACTATTTCTATCAGAATTTTTCTAACTGTAATAATTACGTCATTATTTCAGATATAAAATCTGTATAAAAATCTTAACATTTCTGAGGAATTTAATCAATTATTTTTGATAATTTAAAAAAGAATGGGTAATTTAAGTAGGTACTGTAATTGTTTTTAGGTGCTGTGTTAATCCTAGCCAGGATTAGAACGCAACATGGAGAAGCCTGGACCTAGTAAAAACGTAAGGTTAAAGGTGAAAATCGGCAGTTTCAAGAAATTTGGACTGAGAAATACTTTTGTATGGTCGCATAACAAAGTCGTTTGTTTAATTTGCAAGAATTCTGTTGCGATTGCAAAGGAATATAATGTAAAAAGGCACTATGAAACGCAGCATCCTTCTTTTACCAAGTTTACAGGCGAATTAAGAAAGCAAAAATGTTGTCTTTAAAACGGGAGCTTATTGGTCAGCAAGCTATGTTTACAAAACCCATTCAAGATTCAGAAACAGATACAGAAGTTAGTTATGAAATTTCTCGAATGATAGCAAAGCGAAGTGGCCCCTTCAATGATGGCGATTTTGTAAAAGAATGCATAGAAATTGCCGCTAAGAAAATGTGTCCAGAAGCAGCAAAAAGTTTGAGAAAATTCAACTGAATCGTATGACTATCCAAAGACGAATTATGTCTTTGTCAGGTAATATTGCGGAACAATTAATTGAAAAAACTAAGATCATTGAATTTTTTTCATTAGCACTCGACGAATCCACTGATATTAGTTCCACAGCTCAACTTCTCATATTCATACGAGGTGTTATTCAAGATTTTGAAGTCTTAGAAGAGCTATTCGGAATGTGTTCATTGAAAGGTCAAACCAAAGGAGTTGATATACTCAATGTACTTTTGGATGAGTGTTCAAAAACTGATTTGGACTTATCAAAATTATCGGGAGTTGCGACTGACGGTACTCCTTCGATGATTGGTGTCAATTCCGGGCTAGTTACTTTACTGAAAAAGCATCTGCAAGGGAAAAACATAAACGTTGAAGATCTCATGCAGTTTCACTGCATTATACACCAAGAAACCCTCTGTTCTAAAAAATTGAATTTCAAAATGTCATGAAAGTGGTAGTTTCGACTGTAAATTTCATAAAATCACGAGGACTCAATCACAGACAATTCAAACAATTCCTTGATGACATCGAAAGCGAATACGGAGATTTACTGTATTATACAGAAGTAAGGTGGCTAAGCCGTGGATTGACGCTGGAACGATTTCTAAATTTAATAGAAGAAATTGGAATATTTCTGGCGGAAAAGCAAAGGGATGTCCCGGAACTTAAAAATCCTGATTGGTTGTGTGATTTGGCTTTTTTAGTGGACATTACAAATCATTTGAATGTCTTGAACACACGGCTTCAAGGCAAAAATCAACTGATATCCCAGCTCTACGCTCATGTATCATCCTTTCAATGCAAGCTGACACTTTTCAGATAACAATTGAATTCTGGAAATTACAATCATTTTCCGAATTATAAGAAAATGGCTGAAAAATTCAACAAAACTGCGATTAATTTCAGTTATGTAGAAAAGCTAGATATTTTGATTCAATCTTTTCAAGACAGATTTTCGGAGTTTAAAAAGTGAAACCTCTGTTGGACATATTCAACAATCCTTTCACGATTTCAGTTGAAAATGCGCCAGAGTCAATGCAGTTAGAAATTATCGACATTCAAAACGATCAAGATTTACGCAACAAATTCAACGAAGGAGACTTGCTGAACTTTTACCGCTGCATTGATAAAAATATGTACGAAAAGTTGCGCATAAACGCTCTGAAATGTGCCAGTTTATTTGGTTCTACCTATATATGTGAACAAACTTTTTCAATACTAAATAATAATAAAACAAAAAATCGAAACCGCCTTGCAAATGAAAGTTTGGAAGCAGTTTTACGTGTTGCTACAAGTAAATTTGAGCCAAATATAAAAAGATTGTAAGCACTATGCAGTGCCACGCTTCAAATTAATAAATTCTTTTTGAATTTTAATAAATTATTATCAATTCTTTATTGTCTTTAATTACCTATACTTCTGGCGGCCAGCCCGCCATCAGTTCATGATTTGCCCGAGTGGCCCCTAGTCTTCATAAGTCTGTGCAACCATGCTTTAGGGAGTCGAAATATCACACTAACGTGTGGAGTGGCGGATTTGTCCCATCTCAGACCAGATCTACGGGACGGAATGACAGATCAGAGTGGTTGGACATATCGTTCGAAAATCCCTCTCGTGTCTGCTAAGCTATTCATTCCTCCTCTCCAGCTCTTTCTCGGTCTTCCTTTTTTCTTCTATCAGTTATTGGTATTAGTTCAATATTTAATTACTCTCTGTTTGCCTTATTATTAGAATTGGCTAACATGGGATAAATACATGAGCGTTACAAAAGGGGCCAAATGTGGGTCCATATCACTAATATTAAATTATGATAACTTACTCGCATGAATATGTAGGCTATTTACTTCCACCGGAAATTTAATAGCATTACCTAATGTTAGATGTTCGTACATATGAGAGTTCAATTACGAAATTCGGCCATAATGTACTAAATACGCATTTTTGCAGCGCATCTGCGAATAGTTAAAGTAGTTTTCTAATTAAACACAATTTTCCCACGGCGGGCTAGCCGAGTGCGCGATTGTAGCTACTACAGGAGTTTGTGGCAAAACAAGTTGTCTACTTCTGTAGAATCAAATAGCTGCAAAAATGAGTATTTAGTACATTATGGCCGAATTTCGTAATTGAACTCTCATATGTACGAACATCTAACACCCGGGCTTATATAGAGCTTCTATAGAAATGAAAACTACTTCACACAGTCGCACTGATGAGCGGTATGACCGCGAAACGCGCGTCTGCGAATAGTGAAAGTAGTTTTCTAATTAAGCAGCATTACCTAATAGTAACAAATATCAAGCGAAAAGTTGTTGTTTCTTGTGAAAGTACTGTAGACAAGCCAACTCAAAAAAAAAAAATCGAAGCAACAGGAAGCTTTATATGGTCGATTTTGTTAAATTTCAGCCCTATAACTGAAATGTCTCTGTATGTAGAAAGAGAATGTTCGCCATCAATTGAGGCAATCAAAGATTTTCAAATTTTAAATATGGATATCAATGTTACTCGAGGACATACCAAGAAGTTTGACGAAATCAGGATATTTTTCCTCGAAACTGAACATACTTCTGCAGCTACTTGTTGGCTTATGGAACCAATTAGTCGATTTATCACGGCTCCGAGCGTTCGTACAAATATTATTGATTGTTCCAATGGCAAAGAAATGCTCTAAAAACTCTTAGTGCAATCGGAGATAAGTGCATAATGTTACGCAATAAGTTGTACATTCCTGGCAGCTGAGAAGTTCTAAAAACTATCCTTGATTTTCTTTAATCACAATGAATCCTGCAGGTTTAAAGTTAAAATTACGTTTTCCGCTTTATCCAAATGCTTGCTATAATAAACTGCATTAAACAACGTTCCCCATCTCGTTATAAGAGGCTGTGGTGGTATCGGAATTCCTGGATACAACTTGTAAAATTCCTGAATTTGTGTAGGATATTTCAGAAAAACTTTTCTTATTTTAGTAATTAATGCATCAACTTCTAGAAATATTATAAAAAACGAGAAAGGAGAAAAGTTCAGGTGGATAGGGGGATAGCATTATTAGATAGTCTGTATAAAGTTTTACCGGCTGCTATTAGCAATAAACTGCAGATATACGTAGAGCAGGCAGTGGGTGATATCAATGCGAATTTAGGAAGAACAGATCAGGAATAAACAAGATTTTTACCTTAAAGGAGTTGTAGATAGCGCGCTACGAGCATAACATGGAAATACACGCAATTTTTATAGGTTTCCAGAGAGCTTACGACTCGGAAAAAAGAAGGAATGTCGAGATAAGGGATTCCATGTAAACTTATCAGACTCGTAAAAATAACATTGGAGAAGACTGTAACCAAAGTCAAAACGACATCAGAACCTTTCAGTGCTAATATGGGACTTAGGCGAGGGGACCGCCCCCTTGTCAACGATACTTTTTAATCTAGTTCTCGAAAAATTATATATAAGAGACAGTCAGCTCAATAGAACAGGCACAGTTATCAAAGTTATTAATGCTTAGCGTATGCGGACGATATCACTATCCTGGTAATGTCGCAAAAGTGCATGATAATGGGAGCAAAAGATCAAGAAACCAGAAGAGAAAAAATATAGATTGAAGTATCAAACAATAGACGTATAGACGTGGAGAGGGTGAAAAGCTTTACATGTCTCTGAGTATGTATCACAGAAGAAGCACATGATCCAGCGGAAATTAAGGCGAAGTTAGTGAAGGGAGATAGATGTGCGGGAGCACTTTTGGAGGGAAAACAAATGATGGGATATATGGAACACGAGAAAACAAAGATTTGGAACAACTGCATGGAGGACCAAATATCACGCAATTTATCAAGGTCTGCGACTTAGACGGCTAAAAGATATACAGAGAATAGAGGACACTCGCATAGAAAACAAAATGCTATTCTTGGAGCCAACGGCAACAAGAAGACGTCGTCGGCCCAGAATGAGGTGGTTTTAGTCGATAATGGCTGATCTCCGACAAAAGGAATAGACAAATGGAGGATAAGAGCGAAAAACAGGAACGAATGGAAGAAGACAACCCAGCAATGGGCCTGAAAGGCCTGTTAAAGCTATACATTAATGTATCAACTTTAGGGTAACGCTGTCTAACAATTTCGGCTACATCATGCACAGAATTCAGTAAATATATTGTATGGAGGAGATTAGGAAAACATGTTCTCAGTGCCCTATTAGCGTATAGCAAATACATATAAAGCTTTATCCCTCACTAACTTACTTGAGTTTCACGGCAGGGTGGCTAAGACGCTATTATTTACACAATAATTTTGGTAATTCTAGTGAAATATGAAACACACCATTTTTTGCATCTGTTGCTTCCTCCATTGTGAACCACAGTATTTAATTTTTTAGAACAGATTTGAAATTAGGTTCTTGCATCTTTTATGGGTGGTAAATGATATAGTAAGTAACTTTGGGTTGATAACTTCCAAACAGGCACGTATATGTCTTCCAAAACACTTTAAAATGTTCATTGTCAACTAGATGTTGCGGAGTCTTACACATCCTTAATAGGACGTGAAATCATATAAGACCTTCGAATACGGTAAACTGTCTTCTTTCGTTTGTCTACGTTTTGCACTGGGTATGCCATTTACTTACATGATTATTGTACAGTTCAGATTACAAAAATACAGTACACCCATTTACGCTACACTTCAACTGGAATGCCAAAAATCGTGATTTTGCTAACATTTGACCACACACGTCATCATAATAGATATGAGTGTACAAACGACTTCTTTGTGTGTATGTGTGTGTTGAGCTTATTTGTGGAACGGGCGACGAATGAATGAAGCGTTTACGTTGGAGCTTGACTATCCCCGTCGCTTTATCTCTTTACTATTCTTCAGATATAAAAGTTCGTCTTATCGCGTTCGGAATACGTCTATCCGATAGATCTGGAGAGAAATTTAAAATTGTTCTCACGCGTAATAGACCTCCTGGAAGTAGATTGCGGCTGAAGATCAAATGAAATAAGAACGAATATGATATCTCTGATTGCTTTCGCGCTAGAGCAAACTTATGGTAATTTCAAGTATGTACTTTTTCAATATTTAGAGACGCTATTTCTCCAGAACGGTAAGTCGCAGAGACCTGCAGTTTGTTTCATTGTCATCACCTCCTTGAGCATTTTAAGCTTACCGAGCTAGGGTTATCGGAATTATGCAATCTCGAAAAGTTAAAAAAGAGTCAATTCCTTGCCCGAGGTGGAAGCTTCGTTCGAGTGAAAAGCTTTTTTGCGTCCAATCGCGTTCGAAATATGTCTATCCGTTAGATTTTTCCTCATTGATTCCAAATTTTCCGTCCCAGACGTTGTATTCCTAACCGTTTTCTAGTTTTAGACGAGTTCGTAGATTTCAGATATGACATTATGAACGCTGTAGCTCTAACCTGCTCTAATCCTGCACTAGTTCACGCACCTCGCCGAGAGTTGGTTTTAATGCTACTTATGCTGAATTACTAAAATTATTCTTAAACAGTTTGCCGAAAAAACGCAAGGACCCGTAAAAGAAAATTCCTAAAACAGACAAAATGCGCGCATCCATCGTGGCACCCCTATTGGAAGTTCCTTCTTATGTCAACCGACGCGGTTTCGGAAGTACTTTCGCACTATCTCTAAAACATCTGTAGAAAATAATTACTTTTTTAATTTCTATTAGCAAAGGATTTTTGAGCCACAAGAAGAAGACGAAAACTACCAAAAAAAGTCGTCAGAAGAGAAATTTCAAAGTATTTACATACCTACCAACCCACCCAGACATCAGATGTTTCCGCAAAATTACTAAATTTTAATTCGCCCTTCATTTTTCCTCACGGTAGGTACCGAAGAACAAGGAAGCATATTTCATTGAAATGCTAGAACAATGTAAATAGGACTATCATTGACAAGGAATTATTGGTCAGTGTTTATCACTGACTGACTGTATCACACTTATATGAAACTGGATGATATCTGGAGAAGAGCTTATAGACTGTTGTAGTACAAAAACAACGCTCACTTTTTCTTAGCTGCCCAATTAACACATTAGCGGGGTGTACAGCGCCCTAAGTTCAACACTACCCTTTGTTGTTTGACCTCAATAACTCAGATATTATAAGAGATATCAAAGAAAAGTTAAAGCAAAGTTTTACATGCTCTTACCGATAGCGTAAATATTTTCCCCTATATAATACATATTTGTTTCAGAGAAACTAGTTACTCTATCGTTAAGAACATGTAAAATAATAAAACAGTAAAACAGTTATTCGATAAATAGCATGGGGCATCAATTATTAGTACGTAGTATCTTAGATTGGAATACTTTCAGGATCCAGAGCTCAATACCGTATATCCCCTTATTGGTACCAAAATTGTCTTGTAGAATAGAAAGTTTATTTTCAATAATTAACTGGGACCTTTCTACCTTTTAGCCATTCATTTGCCAGGCTTTCGAGTGTCAGCTGCTGCCTTTTTGTCTTTATGTTATTGCCTGCCATATCAATCGTTTCTGGTCACGGTGTATTGCCAAGTATTTAACAAGAGATGTTATCGGAATTGCTGCGTTGTTTATTGTTACTTGTGGGCATAAGGCCCCCTTTTAGTAAATGTAATTTGGCCTGATTACTGCCCCATTTGTTCATCCAACGCTCCCAGTGGTTTATATGATTCTGTGGGGTTTCCGTTTCATTGCTAAGACAGTTGTATCGTCAGCAAACGTTGCTATGTGAATTACGTTTGTTTGTGTGGCACGTCTAGGGTTGTAAAGTAAATATAAAAGTGGTCCAATAACGCTACTCCCTGCGGCGTAGCTCCTAATTATATAATTTGGTATGACGAGAGGTATTATTGTTGATTTTGTCCGGAAAAGCGATTTTTTAAATCTTTGAAAGAAGGTCTGCTAGCTTTCTTTGTTACCTTTATGCAATAATCCTTCATGTCATACTTCGTCAAACCACTTGTTGAATGCCAGGCAAAACAGCCACATATACATACCTTCTTTTCTTCAAAGCTGTTAGTTGGTATTTGAAAGATGAAGACTCAATAACACAGAAGAAGGAACTAAAATGTTTCTAATTCCTTATTCAGTTTGATATGATCTTTTACTGTTTTTTTTTATCTACAATTTACATTTAAATCTTTTACATATCATGCAAAACGTTTCTTGTTGACTTGATAAATTAATTCCTGACATTACAGGATGATATCGTTTATTCTTTTAATCTTATAGTGTAATCTGTTGTGACTAAACAACATTTATTAGTCGACAAAGTATAATTAATGTATAAACAAAGGGAATTTTGCAACGACACACATATATTCTAAACTCGTCGAAAATTAACACTAAGTGATATATTACATCCGGAATGGGATTAATATATGGATTGTCGATACAAACTAGAACAATAATACTATTTTTACGCTATAAATTTGCTACATAGTAAGTTTGCTTAAGTTACAAACTTGTAAATTACGCCTAATTGCCGTATTCGTAACAATGCACTACTACTACTACGTAATTAGATATTAATAACTGTTCTAGCCATTTCTATTAATACCAATATTATTCTCCGTAAACGAGTGCTATATTCTTGTATTAAATGTTCCAAAGACTGATACGTAACTGTTTATATGTATTAATAATTGAAGGGATTACATTTTATAAATATTAGTTGTGGGTATTATATATACATTTTTTTTCTTTTGTTCGTCTCCGCAACTGTATCTGTTACTATAGAAAATCGTTGATATAGTTAAATGGTTGTATAAAGCAGAAATTGATGCCCCAATACTAAAGAATAAATGCAAAACTTAGGGCGATATTGCAGGAAGTATTCAATTTAGCTCTAACAGCTGGTAAAACATACTACATGTAAAAACCAAAACAATTCCTAGCTTTCAAAAAAACATTACAGAAGAGTTTGGAGACTGAAGGTTGAAGTCGGTCGCTTTACAGTATGTGCCTCCTCTGAATTATTTCGATCTATCATAAATCTTTTATAAAATAGAGCTACAATCAGCAGTAAATTAAAGCTAAAGCGCTTTCGAAGAGGAACACCGCCCAAATTTTTGCACATTTTCGAAGATTGCTACTCTTTCTAAGTTAGACCTCCCATGCTTTATCCTTAAACAACTTAGTCATACGCTGCAATAAAATCTACGTTCAACTTCTATGCTTAACACTACTGGGGAAAATCTTCCCTCAAAGCTCCCGAAATGAAACTTTCAGCAAACGCTGTAAATCTTAGGGCACCAACCCCCTCAGACCGTTCACTTTGCCTTAACTTTTTAAGGAAAATGTGCAACTCCCATTTTTGAACTATTATAGCGGAAGTACATATAATACTTTATTAGTTATAAGGGATAATTTTATTCAAGTTCGAAAATATTCTGCTTTGAGTGGTGGTCGTATTCCAAAAGATACACCATGACGTTATATTCATTATATTAAAATTTTTTGTTTGCAAAATGCATTACCGTAGGTGTGGCAACCGTACAAAAATGTATACTGAAATATCTACTTCTTTTAGTTTTATTTCTGTCACATGATTATTATTATCATATTATAGATGTAAATACTCAGTAATGAGACCAATTCACTTATCTAACACAGGTACTCGATAAACTATTTGCATTTTTGAACCTCTTCATCACACACATATGCATAACTTCCACGTGCAATTGCTTAATACAATATACTACCCATATATGGTAACTTCAATTCTATTTCCTTATTGCATCATTCATAAAAATCTAAAGTATGAAATATATTCCATATAAATATACATATTTCAAAATAAGCACTCCTGTCTGGTATATTTCATAATATCCCAGCTATAATGTTTTTCTTTAATAATTTTTTTCGTCCATCTAACGGTCAGAACGGACGAGATAAAGCAATAAACCGCTAGGAAAGGTTGAATGACGTTTACTGAAAGATATAAATACCAAGAAATTATGCGATATTATCATTAGGTACACAACACCCCTTCAGCTAAACAACTTCAGTGAAAATGCAATCTGTGGTAAGCGTAATACATATCACTTTTTATTGTCAAATTTTATAATCATTCCTTTTTTAGGCTTTGATTCTAGTACTTTTGGGAGTATCCCAAGTTTACTCTTCCATAATTCCGGGAATCGGTGTTGGACTTGCAGGGCCGGGAGCTTTAGGAGCAACTATAAGAGGCCCGGTAGCGAAAGCTACCATAACCGGTCCGGACGGCAGCATTGTTTCAGGAGCCGCAGATGCAGGAGCTCTAGCTGCGGGTTCGCTTAGGGGTGGAGTAATAGGAGCATCAGTCACGCCAGGAATTATAGCTGGAGGAATTGGCGCACCTGCTGTTCTCGCTGCACCAGCAATTGCCGCTTCAGCAATAGCATCCCCTGCTGTAGTTGCACCTGGAGTTGGTGGAGCAGTAATTGCTGGACCTGCTGGTACTGTCATTACCAAAACCGGATTGGGATTGGGATTAGGAGGTGTAGGTGTGGGCTTGGGAGTACCTGCTGGAGCTGTTATTGCTAACACCGGCTTAGGGATTGGGATTGGGAGGCGTTGGTGTCGGTCTAAGGGAGGGGCGTCGGCGTCGGCTTGGGAGGCCTCGGCGTCGGTTTGGGAGTACCTGGTGTCGGTTTGGGAGTATCCGGTGTTGGTTTGGGAGTTCCTGGAGTTGTTTCCGGGGTTGTTCCTGGTGCTGTTATTACCCCTGCCATTAGCAAAACGATCGTTTCCAGGACCCCTACTAAAAGCTGGAGTTTTAGGAGGAAAAGTTTGGTAAATTATCCACACACACACTGCTGCTGCCATATTAGATTACCAAGCCCCGGCATGTACCTATTCATAAATAATTAATATATTTAATAAAGTTGTGTTGAATCTATATTTGAAAATATCTATCTCTAACTACCTATCAAACTAGTTTCGGTGTTGCATCATTACTTCTAACAAGCACAAATCAGCAAACGTTCCCCTGTAAAAAATCTACTTGCTTACTTTAGTAATATTAATACTTCTTATCTCCCGAGAAGGTAATTTTAAGCAATTAGCATACTCAACATTGATAGAGAATGCCCTGGCGCCATCAGAACCTTCATGTTAGTTCCAATTTACCTATATTTGGCCAAAATTTCATGCTGCATTAAGTTCTTAACCATTGCCGTACTAAAATTCTTCTGAAGCCATTTTATACTAACAAATGCTGGATAATAAACAAGAGACATCAATAAACACATTTGTAGTGTCATGTACTTGATGAAAACTCAAATTTTTCGATCGATCAGCATTTATTACGCTCTACCAAGAAAGGGACTTACTTCATTTTTTACCAATTGATGTCAAAAATACTAGTGAATAAGTTGACGATATCAGAAAATACACTTTTTGAAGATACGTAGGCATACTTTGCTCAATTTTTGTTGGGATATTAGCATTTATTACGTTGTAGTAACACATTACGTTTACATCTAAAGATTAGTGGACACTGGTGGACCAGATCTCGGGATTTTGGTCTCAGCTGCTGGATCCAGTAATTGTCTATTGAAATTAACAAATTAGCCGTGTTTTCTGAAATCAATGTTCTTTTTATTTACTACATTAAAGGGACAAAATTGATCTAGTGCATAAATTCTTTGTTTTTGACTTAATTTTGGACAATCATAACTAACTATGGTTTCTGCTACGCCACTGGCAATTTTACTATG
>JAYRCI010000153.1:0-25756 GCA_038088585.1 Chrysina gloriosa | reverse complement strand
CAGCCGTACTCAAAAATGCTCCAAAGTGTTTTCAACAATTGAGATGTGAGCTCACTTTAAAAGATAAAAATAGAGAGCATAACAAACACAAGAGGAACTTCCAACTTACCCTCAGGTAGAGGAAGAGACAGGTGATCGAGATGCCATCACCCAATTACTTGTGATACGTCCACTGTTTGCTCTTTTTCTTAATGATTGTTATAATAAGTTAGAGATTAAAATGATTACAAACACACTTTCTTTACACAGGAGAGAGGAATGGGTGAATTATCATAATTTCCCTACTTGATATGAGTCCAAGACTTTGGCATGGGATGCACGAGAGAATGTACAGATGAAGAAACATTCATTGCTACGCTATCACTAAACTTCGAGGCTCGTAGTACATCACCTACCATAAGTTTGTGTCTGTTAACATTCCATTACCTAAAGCAAAAACTATCGGACTCGCTTCTGCTATTGTACTGTATTTGATAAGTATCCTTCGTATCTTATTCTAACCCCCCGTTCATCCTTGCAATGATACCGATGTAATTATCTTTCGATTATCAGCATCGATTCTTTCGTAGAGAATGTATGCTGTCCATTTCTATTCGTATTTCCTGGAGTATATCAACATTTATTGATGAGGTAATGGACTCTGAAGTTCTCCCCAACAACTTCTGTTCATCCGCATACTTCCACATCTGTAAACAGAGATACCAAGCTTACAAATTTAAACTAGAGCTTAATTATTACCAATTTCTTCTCTGTTAATATCATTCGACGCCTGTTGTGATTCACAATTTCTTACTGCATCACTTCATGGGATTTCAGCGGAGATCAATTAGGCGAGCTCTATTATCTGATTCTTCCCTCTCGTAATTTATAACGAACACTTATCGTTCGAAAATTAATACTAACAATATTTCCACGCTCGTCTATGTTTTAAAGATATTATTTTGATACAAAATCGAAAAAAACTAACCTCAAACTGTTCCTACTACTTGTCATATACTTCCTGATACACTCATATGAACCCCTAGAAAATTACAAAGTTAGACAACCAAATATACACCCAATTCACCTCCTAATAAATTTATACCTCCTATTACTCCTGCTACCCTGATACCAGGAGCAAAAATTTCGTCAAAATCGCTTAAAATTTCTACTTTTCGTAAAACTTTTGCTCATAATAATCGAGTTATACTTCCTCCTATACACATTATGCGAAAAAGAGGACGGAAACTAACATCAAAGCACTCCTAATACTTTTCACATACCTCCTGTTTCATTTGAATTGCAATATTTTACCGCCATTTACCCGATTTCCTAGTCGGTAATGTAGGTAGGATATTTAAAGTTGACAGGGTAACACGTGGTATATAGAAGTATTAGGAGGTGCATTTGGTGTATATTAGGTTGCCTGTTTTGATAAACATAAGGCGGTTTAGGTATTTAATAATTCCATATTTTAAGAGGTGCTAATTGCGGCTTATTTGGTTACATGCTTTGCTGTTTTTAGAAGTTTTAACAAATATGAAATTATTACAGCCAGCTTTTTGGGTTAAATCGATCTTTTATTCAGGGAGAGCTGAATGGTGTCTGTGAGTGAATAAAATAAAACGAAATAACACACCGGAGCGTTTATTAATTAAAATGAAGTGCACTATTGTAATGCATAGAGTATTTCATTGATTGTCAAGTTTCTATTTCTACGTTTTATTGTTTCTCATAAAGTTTCTTGGAACTACGATTCTAAAGATGTAAAGGCCTCCTTCTTGAACCCAGCTGTCTTTCTGTAATGCTCCTTTTCTGCATGCTGTAGAAACTGATGACCTACGACGTCGAATAAAGGCTCTACAGCGAATTTCCTATAAAGACTCTTGGGCGACATGACGGCGTCTGACTTCAAGCCTTTCAGAGTGTTAACCAGAAACTATACGAGAGAGGGTACAATCTCTAGGCCAATTTAACGTCTAGAAATGTTCAAAGCGGGCAACTTGTTTACTACTTAAAATCGTTTAATTGTCTATTAATTCACCACAAAATTCATCAAAATCATTTAAGAGACACTTACATAGCTCCTAATACATCTTCCAATACCCGCCCAATAGGAAGTAAATCTTGCTCCTAGCAGCACAAGTGGGGCTAAACGCCTCAGCCGTACTCAGAAATGCTTCAAGTCATTATGGAGCGGTGCTGTGAGCCCCTTTAAAAAATAAAAATTAATAGCATAACAAAAACGAGAGAACTTCCAACTTACCCTCCGTTGAAGAAGAGACAGGTGACTGAGGTGCCATCACTCACTACTTGTGATACGTCCACTGTTTCTTTTTTCCTTAAGATTGTTACAATAAGCTAGATATTAACATTATTACAAACACACTTTCTTTACACAGAAGAGGAATGGGTGAATTCTCATAATTTCCTACTTGATATGAGGCAGACTTCACATGGGATACGAGAGAATGTACGAGATGAAGAAGCATTCATTGCTACGTTATCACTAAACTTCGAGGCTCGTAGTACATCACCTACTATAAGTTTGTCTCTGTTAACATTCCATTACCTAAAGCAAAAACTATCAGACTCGCTCCGTTACGTACTGTATTTGATAGGTATCCTTCGTACCTTATTCTAACCCCCGTTCATCCTTGCAATGATGCCGATGTAATTATCTTCGATTATCATCGATTCTTTCGTAGAGTGTATGCTATCCATTTCTTTCGTATTTCCTGGAGTATATCAACATTTATTGATGAGGTAATGGACTCTGAAGTTCTCCAACAACTTCTGTTCATCCGCATACTTCCACATCTGTAAACAGAGATACCGCTTACAAATTTAAACTAGAGCTTAATTATTACCAATTTCTTCTCTGTTAATATCATTCGAGGCCTGTTGTATTCGCAATTTCTTACCATCATCATAGGATTTCAAAGAAGATCAATTAGGCGAGCTCTATTATCTGATCTTTCCCTGTTGTAATTTATAACGAACAAACTTCGTTCGAAAATAAATACTAACAACATTTCCACGCTCGTCTAGATTTTAATAATATTATTTTGATACAAACTCGACAGAAACTAACCTCAAACTGTTCCTACTGCTTGTCATATACCTCCTGTTACACGCATATGAACCCCTGAAAATTACAAAGTTAGGCAACCAAATATACACCCAATTCACCTCCTAATAAATTTATACCTCCTATTACTCCTGCTACCCTGATACCAGGAGCAAAAATTTCGTCAAAATCGCTTAAAATTTCTACTTTTCGTAAAACTTTTGCTCATAATAATCGAGTTATACTTCCTCCTATACACATTATGCGAAAAAAGGACGGAAACTAACATCAAAGCACTCCTAATACTTTTCACATACCTCCTGTTTCATTTGAATTGCAATATTTTACCGCCATTTACCCGATTTCCTAGTCGGTAATGTAGGTAGGATATTTAAAGTTGACAGGGTAACACGTGGTATATAGAAGTATTAGGAGGTACATTTGGTGTATATTAGGTTGCCTGTTTTGATAAACATAAGGCGGTTTAGGTATTTAATAATTCCATATTTTAAGAGGTGCTAATTGCGGCTTATTTGGTTACATGCTTTGCTGTTTTTAGAAGTTTTAACAAATATGAAATTATTACAGCCAGCTTTTTGGGTTAAATCGATCTTTTATTCAGGGAGAGCTGAATGGTGTCTGTGAGTGAATAAAATAAAACGAAATAACACACCGGAGCGTTTATTAATTAAAATGAAGTGCACTATTGTAATGCATAGAGTATTTCATTGATTGTCAAGTTTCTATTCCTACGTTTTATTGTTTCTCATAAAGTTTCTTGGAACTACGATTCTAAAGATGTAAAGGCCTCCTTCTTGAACCCAGCTGTCTTTCTGTAATGCTCCTTTTCTGCATGCTGTAGGAACTGATGACCTACGACGTCGAATAAAGGCTCTAGAGCGAATTTCCTATAAAGACTCTTGGGCGACATGACGGCGTCTGACTTCAAGCCTTTCAGAGTGTTAACCAGAAACTATACGAGATAGGGTACAATCTCTAGGCCAATTTAACGTCTAGAAATGTTCAAAGCGGGCAACTTGCTTACTACTTAAAATCGTTTAATTGTCTATTAATTCACCACAAAATTCATCAAAATCATTTAAGAGACACTTACATAGCTCTAATACATCTTCCAATACCCGCCCAATAGGAGGTAAATCTTGCTTCCCTAGCAGCACAAGTGGCGCTGAACGCCTCAGCCGTACTCAAAACTGCCTCAAGTCATTATGGACCGGTGCGGTGAGTCCCTTTAAAATAAAAATTAATAGCATAACAAAAACAGAGAGAACTTCCAACTTACCCTCCGTTGAAGAAGAGACAGGTGACTGAGGTGCCATCACCCACTACTTGTGATACTTCCACTGTTTCCTTTTTCCTTAAGATTGTTACAATAAGCTAGACATTAAGATGATTACAAACACACTTTCTTTACACAGGAGAGGAATGGGTGAATTTTCATAATTTCCTACTTGATATGAGGCAGACTTCACATGGGATACGAGAGAATGTACGAGATGAAGAAACATTCATTGCTACGTTATCACTAAACTTCGAGGCTCGTAGTACATCACCTACTATAAGTTTGTCTCTGTTAACATTCCATTACCTAAAGCAAAAACTATCAGACTCGCTCCGTTACGTACTGTATTTGATAAGTATCCTTCGTACCTTATTCTAACCCCCGTTCATCCTTGCAATGATGCCGATGTAATTATCTTCGATTATCATCGATTCTTTCGTAGAGTGTATGCTATCCATTTCTTTCGTATTTCCTGGAGTATATCAACATTTATTGATGAGGTAATGGACTCTGAAGTTCTCCAACAACTTCTGTTCATCCGCATACTTCCACATCTGTAAACAGAGATACCGCTTACAAATTTAAACTAGAGCTTAATTATTACCAATTTCTTCTCTGTTAATATCATTCGAGGCCTGTTGTATTCGCAATTTCTTACCATCATCATAGGATTTCAAAGAAGATCAATTAGGCGAGCTCTATTATCTGATCTTTCCCTGTTGTAATTTATAACGAACAAACTTCGTTCGAAAATAAATACTAACAACATTTCCACGCTCGTCTAGATTTTAATAATATTATTTTGATACAAACTCGACAGAAACTAACCTCAAACTGTTCCTACTGCTTGTCATATACCTCCTGTTACACTCATATGAACCCCTGAAAATTACAAAGTTAGGCAACCAAATATACACCCAATTCACCTCCTAATAAATTTATACCTCCTATTACTCCTGCTACCCTGATACCAGGAGCAAAAATTTCGTCAAAATCGCTTAAAATTTCTACTTTTCGTAAAACTTTTGCTCATAATAATCGAGTTATACTTCCTCCTATACACATTATGCGAAAAAAGGACGGAAACTAACATCAAAGCACTCCTAATACTTTTCACATACCTCCTGTTTCATTTGAATTGCAATATTTTACCGCCATTTACCCGATTTCCTAGTCGGTAATGTAGGTAGGATATTTAAAGTTGACAGGGTAACACGTGGTATATAGAAGTATTAGGAGGTGCATTTGGTGTATATTAGGTTGCCTGTTTTGATAAACATAAGGCGGTTTAGGTATTTAATAATTCCATATTTTAAGAGGTGCTAATTGCGGCTTATTTGGTTACATGCTTTGCTGTTTTTAGAAGTTTTAACAAATATGAAATTATTACAGCCAGCTTTTTGGGTTAAATCGATCTTTTATTCAGGGAGAGCTGAATGGTGTCTGTGAGTGAATAAAATAAAACGAAATAACACACCGGAGCGTTTATTAATTAAAATGAAGTGCACTATTGTAATGCATAGAGTATTTCATTGATTGTCAAGTTTCTATTTCTACGTTTTATTGTTTCTCATAAAGTTTCTTGGAACTACGATTCTAAAGATGTAAAGGCCTCCTTCTTGAACCAAGCTGTCTTTCTGTAATGCTCCTTTTCTGCATGCTGTAGAAACTGATGACCTACGACGTCGAATAAAGGCTCTAGAGCGAATTTCCTATAAAGACTCTTGGGCGACGTGACGGCGTCTGACTTCAAGCCTTTCAGAGTGTTAACCAGAAACTATACGAGAGAGGGTACAATCTCTAGGCCAATTTAACGTCTAGAAATGTTCAAAGCGGGCAACTTGCTTACTACTTAAAATCGTTTAATTGTCTATTAATTCACCACAAAATTCATCAAAATCATTTAAGAGACACTTACATAGCTCCTAATACATCTTCCAATACCCGCCCAATAGGAGGTAAATCTTGCTCCTAGCAGCACAAGTGGCGCTAAACGCCTCAGCCGTACTCAGAAATGCTTCAAGTCATTATGGAGCGGTGCTGTGAGTCCCCTTTAAAAAATAAAAATTAATAGCATAACAAAAACGAGAGAACTTCCAACTTACCCTCCGTTGAAGAAGAGACAGGTGACTGAGGTGCCATCACTCACTACTTGTGATACGTCCACTGTTTCCTTTTTCCTTAAGATTGTTACAATAAGCTAGATATTAACATTATTACAAACACACTTTCTTTACACAGAAGAGGAATGGGTGAATTCTCATAATTTCCTACTTGATATGAGGCAGACTTCACATGGGATACGAGAGAATGTTCGAGATGAAGAAGCATTCATTGCTACGTTATCACTAAACTTCGAGGCTCGTAGTACATCACCTACTATAAGTTTGTCTCTGTTAACATTCCATTACCTAAAGCAAAAACTATCAGACTCGCTCCGTTACGTACTGTATTTGATAGGTATCCTTCGTACCTTATTCTAACCCCCGTTCATCCTTGCAATGATGCCGATGTAATTATCTTCGATTATCATCGATTCTTTCGTAGAGTGTATGCTATCCATTTCTTTCGTATTTCCTGGAGTATATCAACATTTATTGATGAGGTAATGGACTCTGAAGTTCTCCAACAACTTCTGTTCATCCGCATACTTCCACATCTGTAAACAGAGATACCGCTTACAAATTTAAACTAGAGCTTAATTATTACCAATTTCTTCTCTGTTAATATCATTCGAGGCCTGTTGTATTCGCAATTTCTTACCATCATCATAGGATTTCAAAGAAGATCAATTAGGCGAGCTCTATTATCTGATCTTTCCCTGTTGTAATTTATAACGAACAAACTTCGTTCGAAAATAAATACTAACAACATTTCCACGCTCGTCTAGATTTTAATAATATTATTTTGATACAAACTCGACAGAAACTAACCTCAAACTGTTCCTACTGCTTGTCATATACCTCCTGTTACACTCATATGAACCCCTGAAAATTACAAAGTTAGGCAACCAAATATACACCCAATTCACCTCCTAATAAATTTATACCTCCTATTACTCCTGCTACCCTGATACCAGGAGCAAAAATTTCGTCAAAATCGCTTAAAATTTCTACTTTTCGTAAAACTTTTGCTCATAATAATCGAGTTATACTTCCTCCTATACACATTATGCGAAAAAAGGACGGAAACTAACATCAAAACACTCCTAATACTTTTCACATACCTCCTGTTTCATTTGAATTGCAATATTTTACCGCCATTTACCCGATTTCCTAGTCGGTAATGTAGGTAGGATATTTAAAGTTGACAGGGTAACACGTGGTATATAGAAGTATTAGGAGGTGCATTTGGTGTATATTAGGTTGCCTGTTTTGATAAACATAAGGCGGTTTAGGTATTTAATAATTCCATATTTTAAGAGGTGCTAATTGCGGCTTATTTGGTTACATGCTTTGCTGTTTTTAGAAGTTTTAACAAATATGAAATTATTACAGCCAGCTTTTTGGGTTGAATCGATCTTTTATTCAGGGAGAGCTGAATGGTGTCTGTGAGTGAATAAAATAAAACGAAATAACACACCGGAGCGTTTATTAATTAAAATGAAGTGCACTATTGTAATGCATAGAGTATTTCATTGATTGTCAAGTTTCTATTTCTACGTTTTATTGTTTCTCATAAAGTTTCTTGGAACTACGATTCTAAAGATGTAAAGGCCTCCTTCTTGAACCAAGCTGTCTTTCTGTAATGCTCCTTTTCTGCATGCTGTAGAAACTGATGACCTACGACGTCGAATAAAGGCTCTACAGCGAATTTCCTATAAAGACTCTTGGGCGACATGACGGCGTCTGACTTCACGCCTTTCATAGTGTTAACCAGAAACTATATGAGAGAGGGCACAATCTCTAGGCCAATTTAACGTCTAGAAATGTTCAAAGCGGGCAACTTGCTTACTACTTAAAATCGCTTAATTGCCTATTAATTCACTACAAAGATCATCAAAATCGATTAAGACACAGTAACATAGCTCCTAATAATCTTCCAATACCCACCCTAGAGGAAGTAACTTTTGCTCCTAATACTCCTAATTCTCGATGGTTCTAGAGATGTACTGGCCTCTTACTTGGATGTGCTCGTCTTTCGCCTATTCTCCTCCTCTGCAGTCCCTGAAAAGTACTGCTTGTGAGAGTTTTCAGATGAACCAGCTTCGCCTTCGGCAGCTACCAACACAAGGGGAGCCGAAGGCATCAGCCGTACTCAAAAATGCTCCAAGTCATTTTCAACCAGTGGGGTGAGTCACTTTAAAAGATAAAAATAGAGAGCATAACAAACACGAGAGGAATTCCAACTTACCCTCAGTTGAGGAAGAGGCAGGCGACTGAGCTGCCGTCACCCCTACTTATCATACTTCCTCTGCCTCTTTTTCTTTATGATTAATACAATAAGCTACAGATTAAAATGATTAGAAACACACCTTCTTTATACAGGAGAAGAATGGCTGAATTCTCATAATTCTCTACTTGATATGAGGCAGACCTCACATGGGGTACGAAAGAATGTAGGACATGAAGCAGTACATCACCTACTATAAGTTTGTCTCTGCTGACATTCTATTATCTAGAGCTAAAACTATCAGACTCACTCCGTTAAATACTGTATTTGATAAGTATCCTTCGTACCTTATTCTAGCCCCCGTTCATCCTTGCAATGATACCGATGTAATTCCATTTGATTATCACCGATTTTCTCGTAAAGAATGCATGCTGTCCATTTCTTTCGTATTTCTTGGTGTATGTAAAATTTATCGATGAGGTAATGAACACTGAAGTTCTCCAACAACTTCTGTTCATCCGCATACTTCCACATCTGTAAACAGAGATACCGCTTACAAATTTAAACTAGAGCTTAATTATTACCAATTTCTTCTCTGTTACTATCATTCGAGGCCTGTTGTATTCACAATTTCTTACCATCATCATAGGATTTCAAAGAAGATCAATTAGGCGAGCTTACAAATTTGAACTAGAACATAATTATTATCAATTTCTTCTTTGTTTTTATCATTCGAGGCTTGCTGCATTTCTACTTTCTTACCATCATAATAGGATTTCAACGGAGATCAATTAGGCGAGCTCTATTATCTGATTCTTCCCTCTCGTAATTTATAACGAACACTTATCGTTCGAAAATTAATACTAACAATATTTCCACGCTCGTCTATGTTTTAAAGATATTATTTTAATACGAAATCGAAAAAACTAACCTCAAACTGTTCCTACTACTTGTCATATACTTCCTGATACACTCATATGAACCCCTGAAAATTACAAAGTTAGACAACCAAATATACACCCAATTCACCTCCTAATAAATTTATACCTCCTATTACTCCTGCTACCCTGATACCAGGAGCAAAAATTTCGTCAAAATCGCTTAAAATTTCTACTTTTCGTAAAACTTTTGCTCATAATAATCGAGTTATACTTCCTCCTATACACATTATGCGAAAAAGAGGACGGAAACTAACATCAAAGCACTCCTAATACTTTTCACATACCTCCTGTTTCATTTGAATTGCAATATTTTACCGCCATTTACCCGATTTCCTAGTCGGTAATGTAGGTAGGATATTTAAAGTTGACAGGGTAACACGTGGTATATAGAAGTATTAGGAGGTGCATTTGGTGTATATTAGGTTGCCTGTTTTGATAAACATAAGGCGGTTTAGGTATTTAATAATTCCATATTTTAAGAGGTGCTAATTGCGGCTTATTTGGTTACATGCTTTGCTGTGTTTAGAAGTTTTAACATATATGAAATTATTACAGCCAGCTTTTTGGGTTGAATCGATCTTTTATTCAGGGAGAGCTGAATGGTGTCTGTGAGTGAATAAAATAAAACGAAATAACACACCGGAGCGTTTATTAATTAAAATGAAGTGCACTATTGTAATGCATAGAGTATTTCATTGATTGTCAAGTTTCTATTTCTACGTTTTATTGTTTCTCATAAAGTTTCTTGGAACTACGATTCTAAAGATGTAAAGGCCTCCTTCTTGAACCAAGCTGTCTTTCTGTAATGCTCCTTTTCTGCATGCTGTAGAAACTGATGACCTACGACGTCGAATAAAGGCTCTAGAGCGAATTTCCTATAAAGACTCTTGGGCGACATGACGGCGTCTGACTTCAAGCCTTTCAGAGTGTTAACCAGAAACTATACGAGAGAGGGTACAATCTCTAGGCCAATTTAACGTCTAGAAATGTTCAAAGCGGGCAACTTGCTTACTACTTAAAATCGTTTAATTGTCTATTAATTCACCACAAAATTCATCAAAATCATTTAAGAGACACTTACATAGCTCCTAATACATCTTCCAATACCCGCCCAATAGGAGGTAAATCTTGCTCCTAGCAGCACAAGTGGGGCTGAACGCCTCAGCCGTACTCAGAAATGCTTCAAGTCATTATGGACCGGTGCTGTGAGTCCCTTTAAAAAATAAAAATTAATAGCATAACAAAAACGAGAGAACTTCCAACTTACCCTCCGTTGAAGAAGAGACAGGTGACTGAGGTGCCATCACTCACTACTTGTGATACGTCCACTGTTTCCTTTTTCCTTAAGATTGTTACAATAAGCTAGATATTAACATTATTACAAACACACTTTCTTTACACAGAAGAGGAATGGGTGAATTCTCATAATTTCCTACTTGATATGAGGCAGACTTCACATGGGATACGAGAGAATGTACGAGATGAAGAAGCATTCATTGCTACGTTATCACTAAACTTCGAGGCTCGTAGTACATCACCTACTATAAGTTTGTCTCTGTTAACATTCCATTACCTAAAGCAAAAACTATCAGACTCGCTCCGTTACGTACTGTATTTGATAGGTATCCTTCGTACCTTATTCTAACCCCCGTTCATCCTTGCAATGATGCCGATGTAATTATCTTCGATTATCATCGATTCTTTCGTAGAGTGTATGCTATCCATTTCTTTCGTATTTCCTGGAGTATATCAACATTTATTGATGAGGTAATGGACTCTGAAGTTCTCCAACAACTTCTGTTCATCCGCATACTTCCACATCTGTAAACAGAGATACCGCTTACAAATTTAAACTAGAGCTTAATTATTACCAATTTCTTCTCTGTTAATATCATTCGAGGCCTGTTGTATTCGCAATTTCTTACCATCATCATAGGATTTCAAAGAAGATCAATTAGGCGAGCTCTATTATCTGATCTTTCCCTGTCGTAATTTATAACGAACAAACTTCGTTCGAAAATAAATACTAACAACATTTCCACGCTCGTCTAGATTTTAATAATATTATTTTGATACAAACTCGACAGAAACTAACCTCAAACTGTTCCTACTGCTTGTCATATACCTCCTGTTACACTCATATGAACCCCTGAAAATTACAAAGTTAGGCAACCAAATATACACCCAATTCACCTCCTAATAAATTTATACCTCCTATTACTCCTGCTACCCTGATACCAGGAGCAAAAATTTCGTCAAAATCGCTTAAAATTTCTACTTTTCGTAAAACTTTTGCTCATAATAATCGAGTTATACTTCCTCCTATACACATTATGCGAAAAAAGGACGGAAACTAACATCAAAACACTCCTAATACTTTTCACATACCTCCTGTTTCATTTGAATTGCAATATTTTACCGCCATTTACCCGATTTCCTAGTCGGTAATGTAGGTAGGATATTTAAAGTTGACAGGGTAACACGTGGTATATAGAAGTATTAGGAGGTGCATTTGGTGTATATTAGGTTGCCTGTTTTGATAAACATAAGGCGGTTTAGGTATTTAATAATTCCATATTTTAAGAGGTGCTAATTGCGGCTTATTTGGTTACATGCTTTGCTGTTTTTAGAAGTTTTAACAAATATGAAATTATTACAGCCAGCTTTTTGGGTTGAATCGATCTTTTATTCAGGGAGAGCTGAATGGTGTCTGTGAGTGAATAAAATAAAACGAAATAACACACCGGAGCGTTTATTAATTAAAATGAAGTGCACTATTGTAATGCATAGAGTATTTCATTGATTGTCAAGTTTCTATTTCTACGTTTTATTGTTTCTCATAAAGTTTCTTGGAACTACGATTCTAAAGATGTAAAGGCATCCTTCTTGAACCCAGCTGTCTTTCTGTAATGCTCCTTTTCTGCATGCTGCAGAAACTGATGACCTACGACGTCGAATAAAGGCTCTAGAGCGAATTTCCTATAAAGACTCTTGGGCGACATGACGGCGTCTGACTTCATGCCTTTCAGAGTGTTAACCAGAAACTATACGAGAGAGGGTACAATCTCTAGGCCAATTTAACGTCTAGAAATGTTCAAAGCGGGCAACTTGTTTACTACTTAAAATCGTTTAATTGTCTATTAATTCACCACAAAACTCATCAAAATCATTTAAGAGACACTTACATAGCTCCTAATACATCTTCCAATACCCGCCCAATAGGAGGTAAATCTTGCTCCTAGCAGCACAAGTGGCGCTGAACGCCTCAGCCGTACTCAAAAGTGCTTCAAGTCATTATGGACCGGTGCGGTGAGTCCCTTTAAAAAATAAAAATTAATAGCATAACAAAAACGAGAGGACTTCCAACTTACCCTCCGTTGAAGAAGAGACAGGTGACTGAGGTGCCATCACCCACTAGTTGAGATACCTCCACTGTTTCCTTTTTCCTTAAGATTGTTACAATAGGCTAGAGATTAAAATGATTACAAACACACTTTCTTTACACAGGAGAGGAATGGGTGAATTCTCATAATTTCCTACTTGATATGAGGCAGACTTCACATGGGATACGAGAGAATATACGAGATGAAGAAGCATTCATTGCTACGTTATCACTAAACTTCGAGGCTCGTAGTACATCACCTACTATAAGTTTGTCTCTGTTAACATTCCATTACCTAAAGCAAAAACTATCAGACTCGCTCCGTTACGTACTGTATTTGATAAGTATCCTTCGTACCTTATTCTAACCCCCGTTCATCCTTGCAATGATGCCGATGTAATTATCTTCGATTATCATCGATTCTTTCGTAGAGTGTATGCTATCCATTTCTTTCGTATTTCCTGGAGTATATCAACATTTATTGATGAGGTAATGGACTCTGAAGTTCTCCAAAACTTCTGTTCATCTACACATTTCCACATCTGTAAACAGAGACACTGCTTACAAATTTAAATTAGAGCTTAATTATTATCAATTTCTTCTCTGTTATTATCATTCGAGGCCTGTTGTATTCGCAATTTCTTACCATCACCATAGGATTTCAAAGAAGATCAATTAGGCGAACTCTATTATCTGATTCTTCCCTGTTGTAATTTATAACGAACAACCACCGTTCGAAAATGAATACTAACAACATTTCCACGCTCGTCTAGATTTTAAAAATATTATTTTGATACAAACTCGACAGAAACTAACCTCAAACTGTTCCTACTGCTTGTCATATACCTCCTGTTACACTCATATGAACCCCTGAAAATTACAAAGTTAGACAACCAAATATACACCCAATTCACCTCCTAATAAATTTATACCTCCTATTACTCCTGCTACCCTGATACCAGGAGGAAAAATTTCGTCAAAATCGCTTCAAATTTCTGCTTTTCGTAAAACTTTTGCTGGTAATACACGCCTTATACTTCCTCCTATACACATTTTGCGACAAAATCAATCGAAACTAATATCAAAGAATTCCTAATACTTGTCATATACCTCCTGTTTTATTTGAAATACAATATTTTACCGCCATTTACGCGCCAGCCGAGTCGGTAATGTAGGTAGGATATTTAATGTTCACAGGGTACCACGTGTCTAAAGTATTAGGTGCATTTGGTGTATATTAGGTTGCCTATTTTGATAAACATCAGGCGTTTTAACTATTTAGTAATTCCTTATTTTAGTAGTTGCTAATTGCTGCATATTTGGTTAATGCTTTGCTATTTTTAGAAATTTAAACAAATATGAAATTAAGAAATTTCAGATATTACAGCGAGCTTTTTGCGTTAAATCGATATCTTGTTCAGGGAGAATTGTATGGTGTCTATGAATGACTAAAATACAACGAAATAACACACCGGAGCGTTTATTACTTAAAATAAAGTACACTAATGTAATGCTTAGAGTATTTAATTTATTAATTGTATAGTGTCTATTTCTATATTTGAGTGTTTCTCGTAAAATTTCTTGGAACGGCGATACAAAAGATGTACCGGGGTCCTTCTTGACCCAGTTGTCTTTTCGTAGTGCTCCTAGTGGTCCAAATTGACCTACGACGTCGAAAAAGGCTCTAGAGCGAATTTCATATAGCAGCTCTTGGGCAACACGACGACGTCTGACTTCACATCTTCCAGAGTTTTAGTCGAAAACTATGTGAGACAGGGCACAATCTTTACGGCAATTTAATGTCTAGAAATATTCAAACCGGGTAACCGAACGCACCCCCGTAATACTTATGATATACACCTCCGGTTATCTCAGTGCAAACCAGGAGAAATTTACTTGAAATCGCTTAATCTCCTATTAATTCACCACAAAAATCATCAAAACCGTTTAAAGCACACGTAAGTAGCTCCTAATACATCTTCCAATACCCACCCAATAGGAGGCAAATTTTGTTCCTAGTGCTCCTAATACTCGATGGTTCTAAAGATGTACTGGCCTTCTTCTTCGATCTGCCTGTCATTCTCTAGTTCTCCTAATCTGCAGTCCCTGGAAAGTACTGCTTATGAGAGTTTTCAGATGAACCACATTCGCCTTCGGCAACTACCAGCACAAGGGGGTTGAACGCCTCAACCATACTCAAAAATGCTCCAAGTGATTTTGGACCAGTGGAGCGAGTCCCTCTGAAAAATAAAAATAAAAAGCATAACAAAAACGAGAGGAATTCCAACTTACCTTCTGTTGAAGAAGAGGGAGGTGTCTGAGGTGCCATCATCCACTACTTGCAATACTTCTACTGCCTCCTTTTCCTTTACGATTAATACAATAAGCGAGAGATTAAAATGATTACACACATATCTTCTTTACATAGGAGAGGAATGGGTGAATTCACATAATTTCCTACTTGATGTGAGGTAGACCTCACATGGGGTACGAGAGAATGTAGGAGATGAGGAAGCATTCATTGCTTCCATATCACTAACCGGGAGGCTCGTTGTCCATCACGTACTATAAGTGTGTCTCCGTTAACATTCCATTATTTAGAGCTAAAACTATCAGACTCAAATACTGTATTTGATAAGTATCCTTCGTACCTTATTGTAGCCTACGTTCATTCCTGGAATGATACCAATATAATTCCATTTGATTATCCTCGATTTTTCCGTAAAGACTGCATGTTGTCCATTTCTTTAGAATGTCCTGGGACATATCAAAATTTATCGGTGAGGTAATGGACTCTAAAGTTCTCCCAAAACTTGTGTTCATCCGCACACTTCCACATCTGTAAACAGAGATATCGCTTACAAATTTGAACTAGAACATAATTATTATCAATTTCTTCTTTGTTTTTATCATTCGAGGCTTGTTGTATTTCTACTTTCTTACCATCATAATAGGATTTCAACGGAGATCAATTAGGCGAGCTCTATTATCTGATTCTTCCCTCTCGTAATTTATAACGAACACTTATCGTTCGAAAATTAATACTAACAATATTTCCACGCTCGTTTATGTTTTAAAGATATTATTTTAATACGAAATCGAAAAAACTAACCTCAAACTGTTCCTACTACTTGTCATATACTTCCTGATACACTCATATGAACCCCTGAAAATTACAAAGTTAGACAACCAAATATACACCCAATTCACCTCCTAATAAATTTATACCTCCTATTACTCCTGCTACCCTGATACCAGGAGGAAAAATTTCGTCAAAATCGCTTAAAATTTCTACTTTTCGTAAAACTTTTGCTCATAATAATCGAGTTATACTTCCTCCTATACACATTATGCGAAAAAGAGGACGGAAACTAACATCAAAGCACTCCTAATACTTTTCACATACCTCCTGTTTCATTTGAATTGCAATATTTTACCGCCATTTACCCGATTTCCTAGTCGGTAATGTAGGTAGGATATTTAAAGTTGACAGGGTAACACGTGGTATATAGAAGTATTAGGAGGTGCATTTGGTGTATATTAGGTTGCCTGTTTTGATAAACATAAGGCGGTTTAGGTATTTAATAATTCCATATTTTAAGAGGTGCTAATTGCGGCTTATTTGGTTACATGCTTTGCTGTGTTTAGAAGTTTTAACAAATATGAAATTATTACAGCCAGCTTTTTGGATTAAATCGATCTTTTATTCAGGGAGAGCTGAATGGTGTCTGCGAGTGAATAAAATAAAACGAAATAACACACCGGAGCGTTTATTAATTAAAATGAAGTGCACTATTGTAATGCATAGAGTATTTCATTGATTGTCAAGTTTCTATTTCTACGTTTTATTGTTTCTCATAAAGTTTCTTGGAACTACGATTCTAAAGATGTAAAGGCCTCCTTCTTGAACCAAGCTGTCTTTCTGTAATGCTCCTTTTCTGCATGCTGTAGAAACTGATGACCTACGACGTCGAATAAAGGCTCTAGAGCGAATTTCCTATAAAGACTCTTGGGCGACGTGACGGCGTCTGACTTCAAGCCTTTCGGAGTGTTAACCAGAAACTATACGAGAGAGGGTACAATCTCTAGGCCAATTTAACGTCTAGAAATGTTCAAAGCGGGCAACTTGCTTACTACTTAAAATCGTTTAATTGTCTATTAATTCACCACAAAATTCATCAAAATCATTTAAGAGACACTTACATAGCTCCTAATACATCTTCCAATACCCGCCCAATAGGAGGTAAATCTTGCTCCTAGCAGCACAAGTGGCGCTGAACGCCTCAGCCGTACTCAAAACTGCCTCAAGTCATTATGGACCGGTGCGGTGAGTCCCTTTAAAAAATAAAAATTAATAGCATAACAAAAACGAGAGAACTTCCAACTTACCCTCCGTTGAAGAAGAGACAGGTGACTGAGGTGCCATCACTCACTACTTGTGATACGTCCACTGTTTCCTTTTTCCTTAAGATTGTTACAATAAGCTAGATATTAACATTATTACAAACACACTTTCTTTACACAGAAGAGGAATGGGTGAATTCTCATAATTTCCTATTTGATATGAGGCAGACTTCACATGGGATACGAGAGAATGTTCGAGATGAAGAAGCATTCATTGCTACGTTATCACTAAACTTCGAGGCTCGTAGTACATCACCTACTATAAGTTTGTCTCTGTTAACATTCCATTACCTAAAGCAAAAACTATCAGACTCGCTCCGTTACGTACTGTATTTGATAGGTATCCTTCTTACCTTATTCTAACCCCGTTCATCCTTGCAATGATGCCGATGTAATTATCTTCGATTATCATCGATTCTTTCGTAGAGTGTATGCTATCCATTTCTTTCGTATTTCCTGGAGTATATCAACATTTATTGATGAGGTAATGGACTCTGAAGTTCTCCAACAACTTCTGTTCATCCGCATACTTCCACATCTGTAAACAGAGATACCGCTTACAAATTTAAACTAGAGCTTAATTATTACCAATTTCTTCTCTGTTAATATCATTCGAGGCCTGTTGTATTCGCAATTTCTTACCATCATCATAGGATTTCAAAGAAGATCAATTAGGCGAGCTCTATTATCTGATCTTTCCCTGTTGTAATTTATAACGAACAAACTTCGTTCGAAAATAAATACTAACAACATTTCCACGCTCGTCTAGATTTTAATAATATTATTTTGATACAAACTCGACAGAAACTAACCTCAAACTGTTCCTACTGCTTGTCATATACCTCCTGTTACACGCATATGAACCCCTGAAAATTACAAAGTTAGGCAACCAAATATACACCCAATTCACCTCCTAATAAATTTATACCTCCTATTACTCCTGCTACCCTGATACCAGGAGCAAAAATTTCGTCAAAATCGCTTAAAATTTCTACTTTTCGTAAAACTTTTGCTCATAATAATCGAGTTATACTTCCTCCTATACACATTATGCGAAAAAAGGACGGAAACTAACATCAAAGCACTCCTAATACTTTTCACATACCTCCTGTTTCATTTGAATTGCAATATTTTACCGCCATTTACCCGATTTCCTAGTCGGTAATGTAGGTAGGATATTTAAAGTTGACAGGGTAACACGTGGTATATAGAAGTATTAGGAGGTACATTTGGTGTATATTAGGTTGCCTGTTTTGATAAACATAAGGCGGTTTAGGTATTTAATAATTCCATATTTTAAGAGGTGCTAATTGCGGCTTATTTGGTTACATGCTTTGCTGTGTTTAGAAGTTTTAACAAATATGAAATTATTACAGCCAGCTTTTTGGGTTAAATCGATCTTTTATTCAGGGAGAGCTGAATGGTGTCTGTGAGTGAATAAAATAAAACGAAATAACACACCGGAGCGTTTATTAATTAAAATGAAGTGCACTATTGTAATGCATAGAGTATTTCATTGATTGTCAAGTTTCTATTTCTACGTTTTATTGTTTCTCATAAAGTTTCTTGGAACTACGATTCTAAAGATGTAAAGGCCTCCTTCTTGAACCAAGCTGTCTTTCTGTAATGCTCCTTTTCTGCATGCTGTAGGAACTGATGACCTACGACGTCGAATAAAGGCTCTAGAGCGAATTTCCTATAAAGACTCTTGGGCGACGTGACGGCGTCTGACTTCAAGCCTTTCAGAGTGTTAACCAGAAACTATACGAGAGAGGGTACAATCTCTAGGCCAATTTAACGTCTAGAAATGTTCAAAGCGGGCAACTTGCTTACTACTTAAAATCGTTTAATTGTCTATTAATTCACCACAAAATTCATCAAAATCATTTAAGAGACACTTACATAGCTCCTAATACATCTTCCAATACCCGCCCAATAGGAGGTAAATCTTGCTCCTAGCAGCACAAGTGGGGCTAAACGCCTCAGCCGTACTCAGAAATGCTTCAAGTCATTATGGAGCGGTGCTGTGAGCCCCTTTAAAAAATAAAAATTAATAGCATAACAAAAACGAGAGAACTTCCAACTTACCATCCGTTGAAGAAGAGACAGGTGACTGAGGTGCCATCACCGACTACTTGTGATACTTCCACTGTTTCTTTTACCTTAAGATTGTTACAATAAGCTAGATATTAACATTATTACAAACACACTTTCTTTACACAGAAGAGGAATGGGTGAATTCTCATAATTTCCTACTTGATATGAGGCAGACTTCACATGGGATACGAGAGAATGTACGAGATGAAGAAGCATTCATTGCTACGTTATCACTAAACTTCGAGGCTCGTAGTACATCACCTACTATAAGTTTGTCTCTGTTAACATTCCATTACCTAAAGCAAAAACTATCAGACTCGCTCCGTTACGTACTGTATTTGATAGGTATCCTTCGTACCTTATTCTAACCCCGTTCATCCTTGCAATGATGCCGATGTAATTATCTTCGATTATCATCGATTCTTTCGTAGAGTGTATGCTATCCATTTCTTTCGTATTTCCTGGAGTATATCAACATTTATTGATGAGGTAATGGACTCTGAAGTTCTCCAACAACTTCTGTTCATCCGCATACTTCCACATCTGTAAACAGAGATACCGCTTACAAATTTAAACTAGAGCTTAATTATTACCAATTTCTTCTCTGTTAATATCATTCGAGGCCTGTTGTATTCGCAATTTCTTACCATCATCATAGGATTTCAAAGAAGATCAATTAGGCGAGCTCTATTATCTGATCTTTCCCTGTCGTAATTTATAACGAACAAACTTCGTTCGAAAATAAATACTAACAACATTTCCACGCTCGTCTAGATTTTAATAATATTATTTTGATACAAACTCGACAGAAACTAACCTCAAACTGTTCCTACTGCTTGTCATATACCTCCTGTTACACTCATATGAACCCCTGAAAATTACAAAGTTAGGCAACCAAATATACACCCAATTCACCTCCTAATAAATTTATACCTCCTATTACTCCTGCTACCCTGATACCAGGAGCAAAAATTTCGTCAAAATCGCTTAAAATTTCTACTTTTCGTAAAACTTTTGCTCATAATAATCGAGTTATACTTCCTCCTATACACATTATGCGAAAAAAGGACGGAAACTAACATCAAAGCACTCCTAATACTTTTCACATACCTCCTGTTTCATTTGAATTGCAATATTTTACCGCCATTTACCCGATTTCCTAGTCGGTAATGTAGGTAGGATATTTAAAGTTGACAGGGTAACACGTGGTATATAGAAGTATTAGGAGGTGCATTTGGTGTATATTAGGTTGCCTGTTTTGATAAACATAAGGCGGTTTAGGTATTTAATAATTCCATATTTTAAGAGGTGCTAATTGCGGCTTATTTGGTTACATGCTTTGCTGTTTTTAGAAGTTTTAACAAATATGAAATTATTACAGCCAGCTTTTTGGGTTGAATCGATCTTTTATTCAGGGAGAGCTGAATGGTGTCTGTGAGTGAATAAAATAAAACGAAATAACACACCGGAGCGTTTATTAATTAAAATGAAGTGCACTATTGTAATGCATAGAGTATTTCATTGATTGTCAAGTTTCTATTTCTACGTTTTATTGTTTCTCATAAAGTTTCTTGGAACTACGATTCTAAAGATGTAAAGGCATCCTTCTTGAACCCAGCTGTCTTTCTGTAATGCTCCTTTTCTGCATGCTGCAGAAACTGATGACCTACGACGTCGAATAAAGGCTCTAGAGCGAATTTCCTATAAAGACTCTTGGGCGACATGACGGCGTCTGACTTCATGCCTTTCAGAGTGTTAGCCAGAAACTATACGAGAGAGGGCATAATCTCTAGGCCAATTTAACGTCTAGAAATGTTCAAAGCGGGCAACTTGTTTACTACTTAAAATCGTTTAATTGTCTATTAATTCACCACAAAACTCATCAAAATCATTTAAGAGACACTTACATAGCTCCTAATATATCTTCCAATACCCGCCCAATAGGAGGCAAATTTTGTTCCTAGTGCTCCTAATACTCGATGGTTCTAAAGATGTACTGGCCTTCTTCTTCGATCTGCCTGTCATTCTCTAGTTCTCCTAATCTGCAGTCCCTGGAAAGTACTGCTTATGAGAGTTTTCAGATGAACCACATTCGCCTTCGGCAACTACCAGCACAAGGGGGTTGAACGCCTCAACCATACTCAAAAATGCTCCAAGTGATTTTGGACCAGTGGAGCGAGTCCCTCTGAAAAATAAAAATAAAAAGCATAACAAAAACGAGAGGAATTCCAACTTACCTTCTGTTGAAGAAGAGGGAGGTGTCTGAGGTGCCATCATTCACTACTTGCAATACTTCTACTGCCTCCTTTTCCTTTACGATTAATACAATAAGCGAGAGATTAAAATGATTACACACATATCTTCTTTACATAGGAGAGGAATGGGTGAATTCACATAATTTCCTACTTGATGTGAGGTAGACCTCACATGGGGTACGAGAGAATGTAGGAGATGAGGAAGCATTCATTGCTTCCATATCACTAACCGGGAGGCTCGTTGTCCATCACGTACTATAAGTGTGTCTCCGTTAACATTCCATTATTTAGAGCTAAAACTATCAGACTCAAATACTGTATTTGATAAGTATCCTTCGTACCTTATTCTAGCCTACGTTCATTCCTGGAATGATACCAATATAATTCCATTTGATTATCCTCGATTTTTCCGTAAAGACTGCATGTTGTCCATTTCTTTAGAATGTCCTGGGACATATCAAAATTTATCGGTGAGGTAATGGACTCTAAAGTTCTCCCAAAACTTGTGTTCATCCGCACACTTCCACATCTGTAAACAGAGATATCACTTACAAATTTGAACTAGAACATAATTATTATCAATTTCTTCTTTGTTTTTATCATTCGAGGCTTGTTGTATTTCTACTTTCTTACCATCATAACAGGATTTCAACGGAGATCAATTAGGCGAGCTCTATTATCTGATTCTTCCCTCTCGTAATTTATAATGAACACTTATCGTTCGAAAATTAATACTAACAATATTTCCACGCTCGTTTATGTTTTAAAGATATTATTTTAATACGAAATCGAAAAAGTAACCTCAAACTGTTCCTACTACTTGTCATATACTTCCTGATACACTCATATGAACCCCTGAAAATTACAAAGTTAGACAACCAAATATACACCCAATTCACCTCCTAATAAATTTATACCTCCTATTACTCCTGCTACCCTGATACCAGGAGGAAAAATTTCGTCAAAATCGCTTAAAATTTCTACTTTTCGTAAAACTTTTGCTCATAATAATCGAGTTATACTTCCTCCAATACACATTATGCGAAAAAGAGGACGGAAACTAACATCAAAGCACTCCTAATACTTTTCACATACCTCCTGTTTCATTTGAATTGCAATATTTTACCGCCATTTACCCGATTTCCTAGTCGGTAATGTAGGTAGGATATTTAAAGTTGACAGGGTAACACGTGGTATATAGAAGTATTAGGAGGTGCATTTGGTGTATATTAGGTTGCCTGTTTTGATAAACATAAGGCGGTTTAGGTATTTAATAATTCCATATTTTAAGAGGTGCTAATTGCGGCTTATTTGGTTACATGCTTGGCTGTGTTTAGAAGTTTTAACATATATGAAATTATTACAGCCAGCTTTTTGGATTGAATCGATCTTTTATTCAGGGAGAGCTGAATGGTGTCTGTGAGTGAATAAAATAAAACGAAATAACACACCGGAGCGTTTATTAATTAAAATGAAGTGCACTATTGTAATGCATAGAGTATTTCATTGATTGTCAAGTTTCTATTTCTACGTTTTATTGTTTCTCATAAAGTTTCTTGGAACTACGATTCTAAAGATGTAAAGGCCTCCTTCTTGAACCCAGCTGTCTTTCTGTAATGCTCCTTTTCTGCATGCTGTAGAAACTGATGACCTACGACGTCGAATAAAGGCTCTAGAGCGAATTTCCTATAAAGACTCTTGGGCGACATGACGGCGTCTGACTTCATGCCTTTCAGAGTGTTAGCCAGAAACTATACGAGAGAGGGCATAATCTCTAGGCCAATTTAACGTCTAGAAATGTTCAAAGCGGGCAACTTGTTTACTACTTAAAATCGTTTAATTGTCTATTAATTCACCACAAAACTCATCAAAATCATTTGAGAGACACTTACATAGCTGCTAATACATCTTCCAATACCCGCCCAATAGGAAGTAAATCTTGTTCCTAGCAGCACAAGTGGGGCTAAACGCCTCAGCCGTACTCAGAAATGCTTCAAGTCATTATGGAGCGGCGCTGTGAGCCCCTTTAAAAAATAAAAATTAATAGCATAACAAAAACGAGAGAACTTCCAACTTACCCTCCGTTGAAGAAGAGACAGGTGACTGAGGTGCCATCACTCACTACTTGTGATACGTCCACTGTTTCCTTTTTCCTTAAGATTGTTACAATAAGCTAGATATTAACATTATTACAAACACACTTTCTTTACACAGAAGAGGAATGGGTGAATTCTCATAATTTCCTATTTGATATGAGGCAGACTTCACATGGGATACGAGAGAATGTTCGAGATGAAGAAGCATTCATTGCTACGTTATCACTAAACTTCGAGGCTCGTAGTACATCACCTACTATAAGTTTGTCTCTGTTAACATTCCATTACCTAAAGCAAAAACTATCAGACTCGCTCCGTTACGTACTGTATTTGATAGGTATCCTTCGTACCTTATTCTAACCCCCGTTCATCCTTGCAATGATGCCGATGTAATTATCTTCGATTATCATCGATTCTTTCGTAGAGTGTATGCTATCCATTTCTTTCGTATTTCCTGGAGTATATCAACATTTATTGATGAGGTAATGGACTCTGAAGTTCTCCAACAACTTCTGTTCATCCGCATACTTCCACATCTGTAAACAGAGATACCGCTTACAAATTTAAACTAGAGCTTAATTATTACCAATTTCTTCTCTGTTAATATCATTCGAGGCCTGTTGTATTCGCAATTTCTTACCATCATCATAGGATTTCAAAGAAGATCAATTAGGCGAGCTCTATTATCTGATCTTTCCCTGTTGTAATTTATAACGAACAAACTTCGTTCGAAAATAAATACTAACAACATTTCCACGCTCGTCTAGATTTTAATAATATTATTTTGATACAAACTCGACAGAAACTAACCTCAAACTGTTCCTACTGCTTGTCATATACCTCCGTTACACTCATATGAACCCCTGAAAATTACAAAGTTAGGCAACCAAATATACACCCAATTCACCTCCTAATAAATTTATACCTCCTATTACTCCTGCTACCCTGATACCAGGAGCAAAATTTCGTCAAAATCGCTTAAAATTTCTACTTTTCGTAAAACTTTTGCTCATAATAATCGAGTTATGCTTCCTCCTATACACATTATGCGAAAAAAGGACGGAAACTAACATCAAAACACTCCTAATACTTTTCACATACCTCCTGTTTCATTTGAATTGCAATATTTTACCGCCATTTACCCGATTTCCTAGTCGGTAATGTAGGTAGGATATTTAAAGTTGACAGGGTAACACGTGGTATATAGAAGTATTAGGAGGTACATTTGGTGTATATTAGGTTGCCTGTTTTGATAAACATAAGGCGGTTTAGGTATTTAATAATTCCATATTTTAAGAGGTGCTAATTGCGGCTTATTTGGTTACATGCTTTGCTGTTTTTAGAAGTTTTAACAAATATGAAATTATTACAGCCAGCTTTTTGGGTTGAATCGATCTTTTATTCAGGGAGAGCTGAATGGTGTCTGTGAGTGAATAAAATAAAACGAAATAACACACCGGAGCGTTTATTAATTAAAATGAAGTGCACTATTGTAATACTTACAGTATTTTATTCATTGTAAAGTTCTATTTCTACATTTCAGTGTTTCGCGTAAAAATTCTAGGAACAACGGCCTCCTTCTTCAACCCAGTTGTCTTTTTGTAGTGCTCACTCTCTGCGGGCTGTGGAAACTGGTGACCTACGATGTTGAAGGTTCAAGCGCAAATTTTACATTATCCTCATGGGCGACATAGACACGACAGACTTCAACTTAGAACACTCTAGTGCGAAAGTAAAACCTTATGTGAAGAAGTATAAAAGATAGAGCATTTCTGACGCCGAAAATAGATAGAGCAGCTCGATATTAACAGTCTACCATGAGTTTAGGCCGATCGGATAAATTTCGTTTTTTCCCGCCGAAATTTACCCTGGACCATAGTCCATAGATTTTTACGGATCC
>JAYRCI010000152.1:0-25914 GCA_038088585.1 Chrysina gloriosa | reverse complement strand
TGACATTTGACCAGTAGCAACCAGTACCAACTTAAATAGATGTATATTCATGTAATTCTTCTTATTCTTCTTCGAAGCGGTCCATTATTCAAGTTAAACGTTGGTTAAACTAATCATTGCCGTACACGCAAAAATTGAATGATGCACGAACTTGCGTATTCTTATGATTTTTTCTGTATTTACTAGTCGATAATTTAAGCAAATTTTTGTGTTAATTTATCTGCTTTTTCCTGATTTAGATCATTGACTATCAGATGTGCGTATATATATATATATATATTCTTGGTTCGCTTAGTTGCTTGTTTACGTTTGTAAATGAATAATTGCCATAAATGGAAAAAATTATTCATACACGAACTAGGGTATTCTTACGATTTGGTTGTTTTGGATGCGTATATCATACAGAAAGAAAAGCTAAACTATCCCACACCAGCAGACCCAAACAAACCCCACACCATCTGGCCCAAACCCATACCACACCATCAGACCCAAACACACCCCACACAACCAGACCCAAACACACCCAACACCATCCCACACAACCAGACCCAAATCCACACCACTACCACCAGACTCAAATTCACACATACCACCAGACCCAAATCCAATCACACCACCAGACCGAAACCCACCCCACAACATCCGGCCATAACTATCCCATACCACTAGACCCAAACCCATTTCACACCAACAGACCCAAACACACGCCACACCACCAGACCCAAACACCCCCACACTATCCGGCCCAAATCCACACCATACCACCAGACTCAAACCTACACCATACCACCAGACCCAATCCCAATCACATCACCAGACCGAAACCCACGTCACACCATCCGGCCCTAACTATACCACACCACCAGACCGAAACCCACTCCACACCATCCGGCACTAATTATACCACACCACGAAACCCAAACCCACACATCACCCGACCCAAACTATCCCACACCACCAGACCCAAACTATCCCACACAACCAGAGTCAAATCCACACCAAACCACCAGACCCAAACCCAATCGCACCACCAGACCGAAACCCACCCCACACCATTCGGCCCTAACTATACGACACCACCAAACCCAAACCCAAACCCACACTACACCACCCGGCCCAAACTGACCCACACCACCAGACCTAGACCCACACCACCAGACCTAGACCCACACCACACTATACCACACCAGCTGTTGCCCCTCTACAAAATATCCAGGATGATACTTTCTTTTCCAAATTTGGATTCGTCTATCTCTACGATTTGACTTGCCCCCTTAACTTTTCTTTATGTATGATATACGCATCCAAAACAACCTCGCGACAAAAAGAATAAATAAATATGTACAGGAAAAATCATAAGAATACGCAAGTTCGTGCATCATTCAATTTTTGTGTGTACGGCAACGATTCGTTTAACCAACGTTTAACTTCAATAATAGACCGCTTCGAAGAAGAATAAGAAGAATTGCATGAATATACATCTATTTAAGTTGGTACTGGTTGCTACTAGTCAAATGTCATTTAGAAAGTCATACATTTTAACATCTCAGAAAATGTAAGATTATTGGTAAATAACTGAAAATTATATTAATAATGGAAGGCATATTTGTAGAAAAAGGATAAAAGTTATTATAAATGTATTATAAATTATAATTATGGGATTAAATACATAAGAAGATTTCGTTTGAATGTAACGTAAACACTTCAAGGTAAAACCGTTTTTCTGAAATTGTGACTCTGGTAGGCACGTCTCGCAAAACTTTTATTAAGATAATTTATCACTTTTTAGGTCACCTTTACGGCGCTATAATTTTTTGCGAAAATCGACCGGGACTCGTCCTCATATTTAGCCTTTTTTCGTTAACGAGGAAGACGTGTGCCAAAATTCGTTCGAGAATTCTGACTTTTACTGTCCCCCTCTACCAACCCTCTGTTTTTTATTGCTCCTGGTAATCGCTTATCCAGAACACAGATAGGAAAAAATATTATGAAGAAAAGTTGTTTTGCTATTAACGCGGAAGACGTGTGCCAAAATTCGTTCGAGAATTCTGACTTTTACCGTCCCCCTCTACCAACCCTCGATTTTTATTGCTCCAGGTAATCGCTTATCCAGAACACAGATAGGAAAAAATATTATGAAGAAAAGTTGTTTTGCTATTAACGCGGAAGACGTGTGCCAAAATTCGTTCGAGAATTCTGACTTTTACCGTCCCCCTCTACCAACCCTCGATTTTTTATTGCTCCAGGTAATCGCTTATCCAGAACACAGATAGGAAAAAATATTATGAAGAAAAGTTGTTTTGCTATTAACGCGGAAGACGTGTGCCAAAATTCGTTCGAGAATTCTGACTTTTACCGTCCCCCTCTACCAACCCTCGATTTTTATTGCTCCAGGTAATCGCTTATCCAGAACACAGATAGGAAAAAATATTATGAAGAAAAGTTGTTTTGCTATTAACGCAGAAGACGTGTGCCAAGATTCGTTCGAGAATTCTGACTTTTACCGTCCCCCTCTACCAACCCTCGATTTTTTATTGCTCCAGGTAATCGCTTATCCAGAACACAGATAGGAAAAAATATTATGAAGAAAAGTTGTTTTGCTATTAACGCGGAAGACGTGTGCCAAAATTCGTTCGAGAATTCTGACTTTTACCGTCCCCCTCTACCAACCCTCGATTTTTTATTGCTCCAGGTAATCGCTTATCCAGAACACAGATAGGAAAAAATATTATGAAGAAAAGTTGTTTTGCTATTAACGCGGAAGACGTGTGCCAAGATTCGTTCGAGAATTCTGACTTTTACCGTCCCCTCTACCAACCCTCGATTTTTTATTGCTCCAGGTAATCGCTTATCCAGAACACAGATAGGAAAAAATATTATGAAGAAAAGTTGTTTTGCTATTAACGCAGAAGACGTGTGCCAAGATTCGTTCGAGAATTCTGACTTTTACCGTCTCCCTCTACCAACCCTCGATTTTTTATTGCTCCAGGTAATCGCTTATCCAGAACACAGATAGGAAAAAATATTATGAAGAAAAGTTGTTTTGCTATTAACGCAGAAGACGTGTGCCAAGATTCGTTCGAGAATTCTGACTTTTACCGTCCCCCTCTACCAACCCTCGATTTTTTATTGCTCCAGGTAATCGCTTATCCAGAACACAGATAGGAAAAAATATTATGAAGAAAAGTTGTTTTGCTATTAACGCAGAAGACGTGTGCCAAGATTCGTTCGAGAATTCTGACTTTTACCGTCCCCCTCTACCAACCCTCGATTTTTTATTGCTCCAGGTAATCGCTTATCCAGAACACAGATAGGAAAAAATATTATGAAGAAAAGTTGTTTTGCTATTAACGCAGAAGACGTGTGCCAAGATTCGTTCGAGAATTCTGACTTTTACCGTCCCCCTCTACCAACCCTCGATTTTTTATTGCTCCAGGTAATCGCTTATCCAGAACACAGATAGGAAAAAATATTATGAAGAAAAGTTGTTTTGCTATTAACGCAGAAGACGTGTGCCAAGATTCGTTCGAGAATTCTGACTTTTACCGTCTCCCTCTACCAACCCTCGATTTTTTATTGCTCCAGGTAATCGCTTATCCAGAACACAGATAGGAAAAAATATTATGAAGAAAAGTTGTTTTGCTATTAACGCAGAAGACGTGTGCCAAGATTCGTTCGAGAATTCTGACTTTTACCGTCCCCCTCTACCAACCCTCGATTTTTTATTGCTCCAGGTAATCGCTTATCCAGAACACAGATAGGAAAAAATATTATGAAGAAAAGTTGTTTTGCTATTAACGCAGAAGACGTGTGCCAAGATTCGTTCGAGAATTCTGACTTTTACCGTCCCCTCTACCAACCCTCGATTTTTTATTGCTCCAGGTAATCGCTTATCCAGAACACAGATAGGAAAAAATATTATGAAGAAAAGTTGTTTTGCTATTAACGCAGAAGACGTGTGCCAAGATTCGTTCGAGAATTCTGACTTTTACCGTCCCCTCTACCAACCCTCGATTTTTTATTGCTCCAGGTAATCGCTTATCCAGAACACAGATAGGAAAAAATATTATGAAGAAAAGTTGTTTTGCTATTAACGCAGAAGACGTGTGCCAAGATTCGTTCGAGAATTCTGACTTTTACCGTCCCCTCTACCAACCCTCGATTTTTTATTGCTCCAGGTAATCGCTTATCCAGAACACAGATAGGAAAAAATATTATGAAGAAAAGTTGTTTTGCTATTAACGCGGAAGACGTGTGCCAAGATTCGTTCGAGAATTCTGACTTTTACCGTCCCCTCTACCAACCCTCGATTTTTTATTGCTCCAGGTAATCGCTTATCCAGAACACAGATAGGAAAAAATATTATGAAGAAAAGTTGTTTTGCTATTAACGCAGAAGACGTGTGCCAAGATTCGTTCGAGAATTCTGACTTTTACCGTCTCCCTCTACCAACCCTCGATTTTTTATTGCTCCAGGTAATCGCTTATCCAGAACACAGATAGGAAAAAATATTATGAAGAAAAGTTGTTTTGCTATTAACGCAGAAGACGTGTGCCAAGATTCGTTCGAGAATTCTGACTTTTACCGTCCCCCTCTACCAACCCTCGATTTTTTATTGCTCCAGGTAATCGCTTATCCAGAACACAGATAGGAAAAAATATTATGAAGAAAAGTTGTTTTGCTATTAACGCAGAAGACGTGTGCCAAGATTCGTTCGAGAATTCTGACTTTTACCGTCCCCCTCTACCAACCCTCGATTTTTTATTGCTCCAGGTAATCGCTTATCCAGAACACAGATAGGAAAAAATATTATGAAGAAAAGTTGTTTTGCTATTAACGCAGAAGACGTGTGCCAAGATTCGTTCGAGAATTCTGACTTTTACCGTCCCCCTCTACCAACCCTCGATTTTTTATTGCTCCAGGTAATCGCTTATCCAGAACACAGATAGGAAAAAATATTATGAAGAAAAGTTGTTTTGCTATTAACGCGGAAGACGTGTGCCAAGATTCGTTCGAGAATTCTGACTTTTACCGTCCCCCTCTACCAACCCTCGATTTTTTATTGCTCCAGGTAATCGCTTATCCAGAACACAGATAGGAAAAAATATTATGAAGAAAAGTTGTTTTGCTATTAACGCAGAAGACGTGTGCCAAGATTCGTTCGAGAATTCTGACTTTTACCGTCCCCTCTACCAACCCTCGATTTTTTATTGCTCCAGGTAATCGCTTATCCAGAACACAGATAGGAAAAAATATTATGAAGAAAAGTTGTTTTGCTATTAACGCAGAAGACGTGTGCCAAGATTCGTTCGAGAATTCTGACTTTTACCGTCCCCCTCTACCAACCCTCGATTTTTTATTGCTCCAGGTAATCGCTTATCCAGAACACAGATAGGAAAAAATATTATGAAGAAAAGTTGTTTTGCTATTAACGCAGAAGACGTGTGCCAAGATTCGTTCGAGAATTCTGACTTTTACCGTCCCCTCTACCAACCCTCGATTTTTTATTGCTCCAGGTAATCGCTTATCCAGAACACAGATAGGAAAAAATATTATGAAGAAAAGTTGTTTTGCTATTAACGCGGAAGACGTGTGCCAAGATTCGTTCGAGAATTCTGACTTTTACCGTCCCCCTCTACCAACCCTCGATTTTTTATTGCTCCAGGTAATCGCTTATCCAGAACACAGATAGGAAAAAATATTATGAAGAAAAGTTGTTTTGCTATTAACGCAGAAGACGTGTGCCAAGATTCGTTCGAGAATTCTGACTTTTACCGTCTCCCTCTACCAACCCTCGATTTTTTATTGCTCCAGGTAATCGCTTATCCAGAACACAGATAGGAAAAAATATTATGAAGAAAAGTTGTTTTGCTATTAACGCAGAAGACGTGTGCCAAGATTCGTTCGAGAATTCTGACTTTTACCGTCCCCCTCTACCAACCCTCGATTTTTTATTGCTCCAGGTAATCGCTTATCCAGAACACAGATAGGAAAAAATATTATGAAGAAAAGTTGTTTTGCTATTAACGCAGAAGACGTGTGCCAAGATTCGTTCGAGAATTCTGACTTTTACCGTCCCCTCTACCAACCCTCGATTTTTTATTGCTCCAGGTAATCGCTTATCCAGAACACAGATAGGAAAAAATATTATGAAGAAAAGTTGTTTTGCTATTAACGCAGAAGACGTGTGCCAAGATTCGTTCGAGAATTCTGACTTTTACCGTCCCCCTCTACCAACCCTCGATTTTTTATTGCTCCAGGTAATCGCTTATCCAGAACACAGATAGGAAAAAATATTATGAAGAAAAGTTGTTTTGCTATTAACGCAGAAGACGTGTGCCAAGATTCGTTCGAGAATTCTGACTTTTACCGTCCCCCTCTACCAACCCTCGATTTTTTATTGCTCCAGGTAATCGCTTATCCAGAACACAGATAGGAAAAAATATTATGAAGAAAAGTTGTTTTGCTATTAACGCAGAAGACGTGTGCCAAGATTCGTTCGAGAATTCTGACTTTTACCGTCCCCTCTACCAACCCTCGATTTTTTATTGCTCCAGGTAATCGCTTATCCAGAACACAGATAGGAAAAAATATTATGAAGAAAAGTTGTTTTGCTATTAACGCCGAAGACGTGTGCCAAAATTCGTTCGGGAATTCTGACTTTTACCGTCCCCCTCTACCAACCCTCGATTTTTTATTGCTCCAGGTAATCGCTTATCCAGAACACAGATAGGAAAAAATATTATGAAGAAAAGTTGTTTTGCTATTAACGCAGAAGACGTGTGCCAAGATTCGTTCGAGAATTCTGACTTTTACCGTCTCCCTCTACCAACCCTCGATTTTTTATTGCTCCAGGTAATCGCTTATCCAGAACACAGATAGGAAAAAATATTATGAAGAAAAGTTGTTTTGCTATTAACGCAGAAGACGTGTGCCAAGATTCGTTCGAGAATTCTGACTTTTACCGTCCCCTCTACCAACCCTCGATTTTTTATTGCTCCAGGTAATCGCTTATCCAGAACACAGATAGGAAAAAATATTATGAAGAAAAGTTGTTTTGCTATTAACGCAGAAGACGTGTGCCAAGATTCGTTCGAGAATTCTGACTTTTACCGTCCCCTCTACCAACCCTCGATTTTTTATTGCTCCAGGTAATCGCTTATCCAGAACACAGATAGGAAAAAATATTATGAAGAAAAGTTGTTTTGCTATTAACGCGGAAGACGTGTGCCAAGATTCGTTCGAGAATTCTGACTTTTACCGTCCCCCTCTACCAACCCTCGATTTTTTATTGCTCCAGGTAATCGCTTATCCAGAACACAGATAGGAAAAAATATTATGAAGAAAAGTTGTTTTGCTATTAACGCAGAAGACGTGTGCCAAGATTCGTTCGAGAATTCTGACTTTTACCGTCTCCCTCTACCAACCCTCGATTTTTTATTGCTCCAGGTAATCGCTTATCCAGAACACAGATAGGAAAAAATATTATGAAGAAAAGTTGTTTTGCTATTAACGCAGAAGACGTGTGCCAAGATTCGTTCGAGAATTCTGACTTTTACCGTCCCCTCTACCAACCCTCGATTTTTTATTGCTCCAGGTAATCGCTTATCCAGAACACAGATAGGAAAAAATATTATGAAGAAAAGTTGTTTTGCTATTAACGCAGAAGACGTGTGCCAAGATTCGTTCGAGAATTCTGACTTTTACCGTCCCCCTCTACCAACCCTCGATTTTTTATTGCTCCAGGTAATCGCTTATCCAGAACACAGATAGGAAAAAATATTATGAAGAAAAGTTGTTTTGCTATTAACGCAGAAGACGTGTGCCAAGATTCGTTCGAGAATTCTGACTTTTACCGTCTCCCTCTACCAACCCTCGATTTTTTATTGCTCCAGGTAATCGCTTATCCAGAACACAGATAGGAAAAAATATTATGAAGAAAAGTTGTTTTGCTATTAACGCAGAAGACGTGTGCCAAGATTCGTTCGAGAATTCTGACTTTTACCGTCTCCCTCTACCAACCCTCGATTTTTTATTGCTCCAGGTAATCGCTTATCCAGAACACAGATAGGAAAAAATATTATGAAGAAAAGTTGTTTTGCTATTAACGCAGAAGACGTGTGCCAAGATTCGTTCGAGAATTCTGACTTTTACCGTCCCCCTCTACCAACCCTCGATTTTTTATTGCTCCAGGTAATCGCTTATCCAGAACACAGATAGGAAAAAATATTATGAAGAAAAGTTGTTTTGCTATTAACGCAGAAGACGTGTGCCAAGATTCGTTCGAGAATTCTGACTTTTACCGTCTCCCTCTACCAACCCTCGATTTTTTATTGCTCCAGGTAATCGCTTATCCAGAACACAGATAGGAAAAAATATTATGAAGAAAAGTTGTTTTGCTATTAACGCAGAAGACGTGTGCCAAGATTCGTTCGAGAATTCTGACTTTTACCGTCTCCCTCTACCAACCCTCGATTTTTTATTGCTCCAGGTAATCGCTTATCCAGAACACAGATAGGAAAAAATATTATGAAGAAAAGTTGTTTTGCTATTAACGCAGAAGACGTGTGCCAAGATTCGTTCGAGAATTCTGACTTTTACCGTCTCCCTATACCAACCCTCGATTTTTTATTGCTCCAGGTAATCGCTTATCCAGAACACAGATAGGAAAAAATATTATGAAGAAAAGTTGTTTTGCTATTAACGCAGAAGACGTGTGCCAAGATTCGTTCGAGAATTCTGACTTTTACCGTCCCCCTCTACCAACCCTCGATTTTTTATTGCTCCAGGTAATCGCTTATCCAGAACACAGATAGGAAAAAATATTATGAAGAAAAGTTGTTTTGCTATTAACGCAGAAGACGTGTGCCAAGATTCGTTCGAGAATTCTGACTTTTACCGTCTCCCTCTACCAACCCTCGATTTTTTATTGCTCCAGGTAATCGCTTATCCAGAACACAGATAGGAAAAAATATTATGAAGAAAAGTTGTTTTGCTATTAGCGCGGAAGACGTGTGCCAAAATTCGTTCGAGAATTCTGACTTTTACCGTCTCCCTCTACCAACCCTCGATTTTTTATTGCTCCAGGTAATCGCTTATCCAGAACACAGATAGGAAAAAATATTATGAAGAAAAGTTGTTTTGCTATTAACGCGGAAGACGTGTGCCAAGATTCGTTCGAGAATTCTGACTTTTACCGTCTCCCTCTACCAACCCTCGATTTTTTATTGCTCCAGGTAATCGCTTATCCAGAACACAGATAGGAAAAAATATTATGAAGAAAAGTTGTTTTGCTATTAACGCGGAAGACGTGTGCCAAAATTCGTTCGAGAATTCTGACTTTTACCGTCCCCCTCTACCAACCCTCGATTTTTATTGCTCCAGGTAATCGCTTATCCAGAACACAGATAGGAAAAAATATTATGAAGAAAAGTTGTTTTGCTATTAACGCAGAAGACGTGTGCCAAGATTCGTTCGAGAATTCTGACTTTTACCGTCCCCCTCTACCAACCCTCGATTTTTTATTGCTCCAGGTAATCGCTTATCCAGAACACAGATAGGAAAAAATATTATGAAGAAAAGTTGTTTTGCTATTAACGCAGAAGACGTGTGCCAAGATTCGTTCGAGAATTCTGACTTTTACCGTCTCCCTCTACCAACCCTCGATTTTTTATTGCTCCAGGTAATCGCTTATCCAGAACACAGATAGGAAAAAATATTATGAAGAAAAGTTGTTTTGCTATTAACGCAGAAGACGTGTGCCAAGATTCGTTCGAGAATTCTGACTTTTACCGTCCCCCTCTACCAACCCTCGATTTTTTATTGCTCCAGGTAATCGCTTATCCAGAACACAGATAGGAAAAAATATTATGAAGAAAAGTTGTTTTGCTATTAACGCGGAAGACGTGTGCCAAAATTCGTTCGAGAATTCTGACTTTTACCGTCCCCCTCTACCAACCCTCGATTTTTTATTGCTCCAGGTAATCGCTTATCCAGAACACAGATAGGAAAAAATATTATGAAGAAAAGTTGTTTTGCTATTAACGCAGAAGACGTGTGCCAAGATTCGTTCGAGAATTCTGACTTTTACCGTCCCCTCTACCAACCCTCGATTTTTTATTGCTCCAGGTAATCGCTTATCCAGAACACAGATAGGAAAAAATATTATGAAGAAAAGTTGTTTTGCTATTAACGCGGAAGACGTGTGCCAAGATTCGTTCGAGAATTCTGACTTTTACCGTCCCCCTCTACCAACCCTCGATTTTTTATTGCTCCAGGTAATCGCTTATCCAGAACACAGATAGGAAAAAATATTATGAAGAAAAGTTGTTTTGCTATTAACGCAGAAGACGTGTGCCAAGATTCGTTCGAGAATTCTGACTTTTACCGTCCCCCTCTACCAACCCTCGATTTTTTATTGCTCCAGGTAATCGCTTATCCAGAACACAGATAGGAAAAAATATTATGAAGAAAAGTTGTTTTGCTATTAACGCGGAAGACGTGTGCCAAGATTCGTTCGAGAATTCTGACTTTTACCGTCCCCCTCTACCAACCCTCGATTTTTTATTGCTCCAGGTAATCGCTTATCCAGAACACAGATAGGAAAAAATATTATGAAGAAAAGTTGTTTTGCTATTAACGCAGAAGACGTGTGCCAAGATTCGTTCGAGAATTCTGACTTTTACCGTCCCCCTCTACCAACCCTCGATTTTTTATTGCTCCAGGTAATCGCTTATCCAGAACACAGATAGGAAAAAATATTATGAAGAAAAGTTGTTTTGCTATTAACGCGGAAGACGTGTGCCAAGATTCGTTCGAGAATTCTGACTTTTACCGTCTCCCTCTACCAACCCTCGATTTTTTATTGCTCCAGGTAATCGCTTATCCAGAACACAGATAGGAAAAAATATTATGAAGAAAAGTTGTTTTGCTATTAACGCAGAAGACGTGTGCCAAGATTCGTTCGAGAATTCTGACTTTTACCGTCCCCCTCTACCAACCCTCGATTTTTTATTGCTCCAGGTAATCGCTTATCCAGAACACAGATAGGAAAAAATATTATGAAGAAAAGTTGTTTTGCTATTAACGCAGAAGACGTGTGCCAAGATTCGTTCGAGAATTCTGACTTTTACCGTCCCCCTCTACCAACCCTCGATTTTTTATTGCTCCAGGTAATCGCTTATCCAGAACACAGATAGGAAAAAATATTATGAAGAAAAGTTGTTTTGCTATTAACGCAGAAGACGTGTGCCAAGATTCGTTCGAGAATTCTGACTTTTACCGTCCCCCTCTACCAACCCTCGATTTTTTATTGCTCCAGGTAATCGCTTATCCAGAACACAGATAGGAAAAAATATTATGAAGAAAAGTTGTTTTGCTATTAACGCGGAAGACGTGTGCCAAAATTCGTTCGAGAATTCTGACTTTTACCGTCCCCCTCTACCAACCCTCGATTTTTTATTGCTCCAGGTAATCGCTTATCCAGAACACAGATAGGAAAAAATATTATGAAGAAAAGTTGTTTTGCTATTAACGCGGAAGACGTGTGCCAAGATTCGTTCGAGAATTCTGACTTTTACCGTCTCCCTCTACCAACCCTCGATTTTTTATTGCTCCAGGTAATCGCTTATCCAGAACACAGATAGGAAAAAATATTATGAAGAAAAGTTGTTTTGCTATTAACGCGGAAGACGTGTGCCAAAATTCGTTCGAGAATTCTGACTTTTACCGTCCCCCTCTACCAACCCTCGATTTTTTATTGCTCCAGGTAATCGCTTATCCAGAACACAGATAGGAAAAAATATTATGAAGAAAAGTTGTTTTGCTATTAACGCAGAAGACGTGTGCCAAGATTCGTTCGAGAATTCTGACTTTTACCGTCCCCCTCTACCAACCCTCGATTTTTTATTGCTCCAGGTAATCGCTTATCCAGAACACAGATAGGAAAAAATATTATGAAGAAAAGTTGTTTTGCTATTAACGCAGAAGACGTGTGCCAAGATTCGTTCGAGAATTCTGACTTTTACCGTCTCCCTCTACCAACCCTCGATTTTTTATTGCTCCAGGTAATCGCTTATCCAGAACACAGATAGGAAAAAATATTATGAAGAAAAGTTGTTTTGCTATTAACGCAGAAGACGTGTGCCAAGATTCGTTCGAGAATTCTGACTTTTACCGTCCCCCTATACCAACCCTCGATTTTTTATTGCTCCAGGTAATCGCTTATCCAGAACACAGATAGGAAAAAATATTATGAAGAAAAGTTGTTTTGCTATTAACGCGGAAGACGTGTGCCAAAATTCGTTCGAGAATTCTGACTTTTACCGTCCCCCTCTACCAACCCTCGATTTTTTATTGCTCCAGGTAATCGCTTATCCAGAACACAGATAGGAAAAAATATTATGAAGAAAAGTTGTTTTGCTATTAACGCAGAAGACGTGTGCCAAGATTCGTTCGGGAATTCTGACTTTTACCGTCCCCCTCTACCAACCCTCGATTTTTTATTGCTCCAGGTAATCGCTTATCCAGAACACAGATAGGAAAAAATATTATGAAGAAAAGTTGTTTTGCTATTAGCGCGGAAGACGTGTGCCAAAATTCGTTCGAGAATTCTGACTTTTACCGTCTCCCTCTACCAACCCTCGATTTTTTATTGCTCCAGGTAATCGCTTATCCAGAACACAGATAGGAAAAAATATTATGAAGAAAAGTTGTTTTGCTATTAACGCGGAAGACGTGTGCCAAGATTCGTTCGAGAATTCTGACTTTTACCGTCCCCTCTACCAACCCTCGATTTTTTATTGCTCCAGGTAATCGCTTATCCAGAACACAGATAGGAAAAAATATTATGAAGAAAAGTTGTTTTGCTATTAGCGCGGAAGACGTGTGCCAAAATTCGTTCGAGAATTCTGACTTTTACCGTCCCCCTCTACCAACCCTCGATTTTTTATTGCTCCAGGTAATCGCTTATCCAGAACACAGATAGGAAAAAATATTATGAAGAAAAGTTGTTTTGCTATTAACGCAGAAGACGTGTGCCAAGATTCGTTCGAGAATTCTGACTTTTACCGTCTCCCTCTACCAACCCTCGATTTTTTATTGCTCCAGGTAATCGCTTATCCAGAACACAGATAGGAAAAAATATTATGAAGAAAAGTTGTTTTGCTATTAACGCAGAAGACGTGTGCCAAGATTCGTTCGAGAATTCTGACTTTTACCGTCTCCCTCTACCAACCCTCGATTTTTTATTGCTCCAGGTAATCGCTTATCCAGAACACAGATAGGAAAAAATATTATGAAGAAAAGTTGTTTTGCTATTAACGCAGAAGACGTGTGCCAAGATTCGTTCGAGAATTCTGACTTTTACCGTCCCCCTCTACCAACCCTCGATTTTTTATTGCTCCAGGTAATCGCTTATCCAGAACACAGATAGGAAAAAATATTATGAAGAAAAGTTGTTTTGCTATTAACGCAGAAGACGTGTGCCAAGATTCGTTCGCGAATTCTGACTTTTACCGTCTCCCTCTACCAACCCTCGATTTTTTATTGCTCCAGGTAATCGCTTATCCAGAACACAGATAGGAAAAAATATTATGAAGAAAAGTTGTTTTGCTATTAGCGCGGAAGACGTGTGCCAAAATTCGTTCGAGAATTCTGACTTTTACCGTCTCCCTCTACCAACCCTCGATTTTTTATTGCTCCAGGTAATCGCTTATCCAGAACACAGATAGGAAAAAATATTATGAAGAAAAGTTGTTTTGCTATTAGCGCGGAAGACGTGTGCCAAAATTCGTTCGAGAATTCTGACTTTTACCGTCTCCCTCTACCAACCCTCGATTTTTTATTGCTCCAGGTAATCGCTTATCCAGAACACAGATAGGAAAAAATATTATGAAGAAAAGTTGTTTTGCTATTAACGCGGAAGACGTGTGCCAAGATTCGTTCGAGAATTCTGACTTTTACCGTCCCCCTCTACCAACCCTCGATTTTTTATTGCTCCAGGTAATCGCTTATCCAGAACACAGATAGGAAAAAATATTATGAAGAAAAGTTGTTTTGCTATTAACGCAGAAGACGTGTGCCAAGATTCGTTCGAGAATTCTGACTTTTACCGTCCCCCTCTACCAACCCTCGATTTTTTATTGCTCCAGGTAATCGCTTATCCAGAACACAGATAGGAAAAAATATTATGAAGAAAAGTTGTTTTGCTATTAACGCAGAAGACGTGTGCCAAGATTCGTTCGAGAATTCTGACTTTTACCGTCTCCCTCTACCAACCCTCGATTTTTTATTGCTCCAGGTAATCGCTTATCCAGAACACAGATAGGAAAAAATATTATGAAGAAAAGTTGTTTTGCTATTAACGCGGAAGACGTGTGCCAAGATTCGTTCGAGAATTCTGACTTTTACCGTCCCCCTCTACCAACCCTCGATTTTTTATTGCTCCAGGTAATCGCTTATCCAGAACACAGATAGGAAAAAATATTATGAAGAAAAGTTGTTTTGCTATTAACGCGGAAGACGTGTGCCAAAATTCGTTCGAGAATTCTGACTTTTACCGTCCCCCTCTACCAACCCTCGATTTTTTATTGCTCCAGGTAATCGCTTATCCAGAACACAGATAGGAAAAATATTATGAAGAAAAGTTGTTTTGCTATTAACGCAGAAGACGTGTGCCAAGATTCGTTCGAGAATTCTGACTTTTACCGTCCCCTCTACCAACCCTCGATTTTTTATTGCTCCAGGTAATCGCTTATCCAGAACACAGATAGGAAAAAATATTATGAAGAAAAGTTGTTTTGCTATTAACGCGGAAGACGTGTGCCAAGATTCGTTCGAGAATTCTGACTTTTACCGTCCCCCTCTACCAACCCTCGATTTTTTATTGCTCCAGGTAATCGCTTATCCAGAACACAGATAGGAAAAAATATTATGAAGAAAAGTTGTTTTGCTATTAACGCAGAAGACGTGTGCCAAGATTCGTTCGAGAATTCTGACTTTTACCGTCCCCCTCTACCAACCCTCGATTTTTTATTGCTCCAGGTAATCGCTTATCCAGAACACAGATAGGAAAAAATATTATGAAGAAAAGTTGTTTTGCTATTAACGCGGAAGACGTGTGCCAAAATTCGTTCGAGAATTCTGACTTTTACCGTCCCCCTCTACCAACCCTCGATTTTTTATTGCTCCAGGTAATCGCTTATCCAGAACACAGATAGGAAAAATATTATGAAGAAAAGTTGTTTTGCTATTAACGCAGAAGACGTGTGCCAAGATTCGTTCGAGAATTCTGACTTTTACCGTCCCCCTCTACCAACCCTCGATTTTTTATTGCTCCAGGTAATCGCTTATCCAGAACACAGATAGGAAAAAATATTATGAAGAAAAGTTGTTTTGCTATTAACGCGGAAGACGTGTGCCAAGATTCGTTCGAGAATTCTGACTTTTACCGTCTCCCTCTACCAACCCTCGATTTTTTATTGCTCCAGGTAATCGCTTATCCAGAACACAGATAGGAAAAAATATTATGAAGAAAAGTTGTTTTGCTATTAGCGCGGAAGACGTGTGCCAAAATTCGTTCGAGAATTCTGACTTTTACCGTCCCCCTCTACCAACCCTCGATTTTTTATTGCTCCAGGTAATCGCTTATCCAGAACACAGATAGGAAAAAATATTATGAAGAAAAGTTGTTTTGCTATTAACGCAGAAGACGTGTGCCAAGATTCGTTCGAGAATTCTGACTTTTACCGTCCCCCTCTACCAACCCTCGATTTTTTATTGCTCCAGGTAATCGCTTATCCAGAACACAGATAGGAAAAAATATTATGAAGAAAAGTTGTTTTGCTATTAACGCAGAAGACGTGTGCCAAGATTCGTTCGAGAATTCTGACTTTTACCGTCCCCTCTACCAACCCTCGATTTTTTATTGCTCCAGGTAATCGCTTATCCAGAACACAGATAGGAAAAAATATTATGAAGAAAAGTTGTTTTGCTATTAACGCGGAAGACGTGTGCCAAAATTCGTTCGAGAATTCTGACTTTTACCGTCCCCCTCTACCAACCCTCGATTTTTTATTGCTCCAGGTAATCGCTTATCCAGAACACAGATAGGAAAAAATATTATGAAGAAAAGTTGTTTTGCTATTAACGCGGAAGACGTGTGCCAAGATTCGTTCGAGGAATTCTGACTTTTACCGTCCCCCTCTACCAACCCTCGATTTTTTATTGCTCCAGGTAATCGCTTATCCAGAACACAGATAGGAAAAAATATTATGAAGAAAAGTTGTTTTGCTATTAACGCGGAAGACGTGTGCCAAAATTCGTTCGAGAATTCTGACTTTTACCGTCCCCCTCTACCAACCCTCGATTTTTTATTGCTCCAGGTAATCGCTTATCCAGAACACAGATAGGAAAAAATATTATGAAGAAAAGTTGTTTTGCTATTAACGCCGAAGACGTGTGCCAAAATGCGTTCGGGAATTCTGACTTTTACCGTCCCCCTCTACCAACCCTCGATTTTTTATTGCTCCAGGTAATCGCTTATCCAGAACACAGATAGGAAAAAATATTATGAAGAAAAGTTGTTTTGCTATTAACGCAGAAGACGTGTGCCAAGATTCGTTCGAGAATTCTGACTTTTACCGTCTCCCTCTACCAACCCTCGATTTTTTATTGCTCCAGGTAATCGCTTATCCAGAACACAGATAGGAAAAAATATTATGAAGAAAAGTTGTTTTGCTATTAACGCAGAAGACGTGTGCCAAGATTCGTTCGAGAATTCTGACTTTTACCGTCCCCCTCTACCAACCCTCGATTTTTTATTGCTCCAGGTAATCGCTTATCCAGAACACAGATAGGAAAAAATATTATGAAGAAAAGTTGTTTTGCTATTAACGCGGAAGACGTGTGCCAAAATTCGTTCGAGAATTCTGACTTTTACCGTCCCCCTCTACCAACCCTCGATTTTTTATTGCTCCAGGTAATCGCTTATCCAGAACACAGATAGGAAAAAATATTATGAAGAAAAGTTGTTTTGCTATTAACGCGGAAGACGTGTGCCAAAATTCGTTCGAGAATTCTGACTTTTACCGTCCCCTCTACCAACCCTCGATTTTTTATTGCTCCAGGTAATCGCTTATCCAGAACACAGATAGGAAAAAATATTATGAAGAAAAGTTGTTTTGCTATTAGCGCGGAAGACGTGTGCCAAAATTCGTTCGAGAATTCTGACTTTTACCGTCTCCCTCTACCAACCCTCGATTTTTTATTGCTCCAGGTAATCGCTTATCCAGAACACAGATAGGAAAAAATATTATGAAGAAAAGTTGTTTTGCTATTAGCGCGGAAGACGTGTGCCAAAATTCGTTCGAGAATTCTGACTTTTACCGTCCCCCTCTACCAACCCTCGATTTTTTATTGCTCCAGGTAATCGCTTATCCAGAACACAGATAGGAAAAAATATTATGAAGAAAAGTTGTTTTGCTATTAACGCGGAAGACGTGTGCCAAAATTCGTTCGAGAATTCTGACTTTTACCGTCCCCCTCTACCAACCCTCGATTTTTTATTGCTCCAGGTAATCGCTTATCCAGAACACAGATAGGAAAAAATATTATGAAGAAAAGTTGTTTTGCTATTAACGCAGAAGACGTGTGCCAAGATTCGTTCGCGAATTCTGACTTTTACCGTCCCCCTCTACCAACCCTCGATTTTTTATTGCTCCAGGTAATCGCTTATCCAGAACACAGATAGGAAAAAATATTATGAAGAAAAGTTGTTTTGCTATTAACGCGGAAGACGTGTGCCAAAATTCGTTCGAGAATTCTGACTTTTACCGTCTCCCTCTACCAACCCTCGATTTTTTATTGCTCCAGGTAATCGCTTATCCAGAACACAGATAGGAAAAAATATTATGAAGAAAAGTTGTTTTGCTATTAACGCAGAAGACGTGTGCCAAAATTCGTTCGGGAATTCTGACTTTTACCGTCCCCTCTACCAACCCTCGATTTTTTATTGCTCCAGGTAATCGCTTATCCAGAACACAGATAGGAAAAAATATTATGAAGAAAAGTTGTTTTGCTATTAACGCAGAAGACGTGTGCCAAGATTCGTTCGAGAATTCTGACTTTTACCGTCCCCCTATACCAACCCTCGATTTTTTATTGCTCCAGGTAATCGCTTATCCAGAACACAGATAGGAAAAAATATTATGAAGAAAAGTTGTTTTGCTATTAACGCGGAAGACGTGTGCCAAGATTCGTTCGAGAATTCTGACTTTTACCGTCCCCCTCTACCAACCCTCGATTTTTTATTGCTCCAGGTAATCGCTTATCCAGAACACAGATAGGAAAAAATATTATGAAGAAAAGTTGTTTTGCTATTAACGCAGAAGACGTGTGCCAAGATTCGTTCGAGAATTCTGACTTTTACCGTCCCCCTCTACCAACCCTCGATTTTTTATTGCTCCAGGTAATCGCTTATCCAGAACACAGATAGGAAAAAATATTATGAAGAAAAGTTGTTTTGCTATTAACGCGGAAGACGTGTGCCAAGATTCGTTCGAGAATTCTGACTTTTACCGTCCCCCTCTACCAACCCTCGATTTTTTATTGCTCCAGGTAATCGCTTATCCAGAACACAGATAGGAAAAATATTATGAAGAAAAGTTGTTTTGCTATTAACGCAGAAGACGTGTGCCAAGATTCGTTCGAGAATTCTGACTTTTACCGTCCCCCTCTACCAACCCTCGATTTTTTATTGCTCCAGGTAATCGCTTATCCAGAACACAGATAGGAAAAAATATTATGAAGAAAAGTTGTTTTGCTATTAACGCAGAAGACGTGTGCCAAGATTCGTTCGAGAATTCTGACTTTTACCGTCTCCCTCTACCAACCCTCGATTTTTTATTGCTCCAGGTAATCGCTTATCCAGAACACAGATAGGAAAAAATATTATGAAGAAAAGTTGTTTTGCTATTAACGCGGAAGACGTGTGCCAAGATTCGTTCGAGAATTCTGACTTTTACCGTCTCCCTCTACCAACCCTCGATTTTTTATTGCTCCAGGTAATCGCTTATCCAGAACACAGATAGGAAAAAATATTATGAAGAAAAGTTGTTTTGCTATTAACGCGGAAGACGTGTGCCAAAATTCGTTCGAGAATTCTGACTTTTACCGTCTCCCTCTACCAACCCTCGATTTTTTATTGCTCCAGGTAATCGCTTATCCAGAACACAGATAGGAAAAAATATTATGAAGAAAAGTTGTTTTGCTATTAGCGCGGAAGACGTGTGCCAAAATTCGTTCGAGAATTCTGACTTTTACCGTTCCCTCTACCAACCCTCGATTTTTTATTGCTCCAGGTAATCGCTTATCCAGAACACAGATAGGAAAAAATATTATGAAGAAAAGTTGTTTTGCTATTAACGCAGAAGACGTGTGCCAAGATTCGTTCGAGAATTCTGACTTTTACCGTCCCCCTCTACCAACCCTCGATTTTTTATTGCTCCAGGTAATCGCTTATCCAGAACACAGATAGGAAAAAATATTATGAAGAAAAGTTGTTTTGCTATTAACGCGGAAGACGTGTGCCAAGATTCGTTCGAGAATTCTGACTTTTACCGTCCCCCTCTACCAACCCTCGATTTTTATTGCTCCAGGTAATCGCTTATCCAGAACACAGATAGGAAAAAATATTATGAAGAAAAGTTGTTTTGCTATTAACGCGGAAGACGTGTGCCAAAATTCGTTCGAGAATTCTGACTTTTACCGTCCCCCTCTACCAACCCTCGATTTTTTATTGCTCCAGGTAATCGCTTATCCAGAACACAGATAGGAAAAAATATTATGAAGAAAAGTTGTTTTGCTATTAACGCGGAAGACGTGTGCCAAGATTCGTTCGAGAATTCTGACTTTTACCGTCCCCCTCTACCAACCCTCGATTTTTTATTGCTCCAGGTAATCGCTTATCCAGAACACAGATAGGAAAAAATATTATGAAGAAAAGTTGTTTTGCTATTAACGCAGAAGACGTGTGCCAAGATTCGTTCGAGAATTCTGACTTTTACCGTCCCCTCTACCAACCCTCGATTTTTTATTGCTCCAGGTAATCGCTTATCCAGAACACAGATAGGAAAAAATATTATGAAGAAAAGTTGTTTTGCTATTAACGCAGAAGACGTGTGCCAAGATTCGTTCGAGAATTCTGACTTTTACCGTCTCCCTCTACCAACCCTCGATTTTTTATTGCTCCAGGTAATCGCTTATCCAGAACACAGATAGGAAAAAATATTATGAAGAAAAGTTGTTTTGCTATTAACGCGGAAGACGTGTGCCAAAATGCGTTCGGGAATTCTGACTTTTACCGTCCCCCTCTACCAACCCTCGATTTTTTATTGCTCCAGGTAATCGCTTATCCAGAACACAGATAGGAAAAAATATTATGAAGAAAAGTTGTTTTGCTATTAACGCGGAAGACGTGTGCCAAGATTCGTTCGAGAATTCTGACTTTTACCGTCCCCCTCTACCAACCCTCGATTTTTTATTGCTCCAGGTAATCGCTTATCCAGAACACAGATAGGAAAAAATATTATGAAGAAAAGTTGTTTTGCTATTAACGCGGAAGACGTGTGCCAAGATTCGTTCGAGAATTCTGACTTTTACCGTCCCCCTCTACCAACCCTCGATTTTTTATTGCTCCAGGTAATCGCTTATCCAGAACACAGATAGGAAAAAATATTATGAAGAAAAGTTGTTTTGCTATTAACGCAGAAGACGTGTGCCAAGATTCGTTCGAGAATTCTGACTTTTACCGTCCCCCTCTACCAACCCTCGATTTTTTATTGCTCCAGGTAATCGCTTATCCAGAACACAGATAGGAAAAAATATTATGAAGAAAAGTTGTTTTGCTATTAACGCAGAAGACGTGTGCCAAGATTCGTTCGAGAATTCTGACTTTTACCGTCTCCCTCTACCAACCCTCGATTTTTTATTGCTCCAGGTAATCGCTTATCCAGAACACAGATAGGAAAAAATATTATGAAGAAAAGTTGTTTTGCTATTAGCGCGGAAGACGTGTGCCAAAATTCGTTCGAGAATTCTGACTTTTACCGTCTCCCTCTACCAACCCTCGATTTTTTATTGCTCCAGGTAATCGCTTATCCAGAACACAGATAGGAAAAAATATTATGAAGAAAAGTTGTTTTGCTATTAACGCGGAAGACGTGTGCCAAAATTCGTTCGAGAATTCTGACTTTTACCGTCCCCCTCTACCAACCCTCGATTTTTATTGCTCCAGGTAATCGCTTATCCAGAACACAGATAGGAAAAAATATTATGAAGAAAAGTTGTTTTGCTATTAACGCGGAAGACGTGTGCCAAAATTCGTTCGAGAATTCTGACTTTTACCGTCCCCCTCTACCAACCATCGATTTTTTATTGCTCCAGGTAATCGCTTATCCAGAACACAGATAGGAAAAAATATTATGAAGAAAAGTTGTTTTGCTATTAACGCAGAAGACGTGTGCCAAGATTCGTTCGCGAATTCTGACTTTTACCGTCCCCCTCTACCAACCATCGATTTTTTATTGCTCCAGGTAATCGCTTATCCAGAACACAGATAGGAAAAAATATTATGAAGAAAAGTTGTTTTGCTATTAACGCGGAAGACGTGTGCCAAGATTCGTTCGAGAATTCTGACTTTTACCGTCCCCCTCTACCAACCCTCGATTTTTTATTGCTCCAGGTAATCGCTTATCCAGAACACAGATAGGAAAAAATATTATGAAGAAAAGTTGTTTTGCTATTACCGCGGAAGACGTGTGCCAAAATTCGTTCGAGAATTCTGACTTTTACCGTCCCCCTCTACCAACCCTCGATTTTTTATTGCTCCAGGTAATCGCTTATCCAGAACACAGATAGGAAAAAATATTATGAAGAAAAGTTGTTTTGCTATTAACGCGGAAGACGTGTGCCAAAATTCGTTCGAGAATTCTGACTTTTACCGTCCCCCTCTACCAACCCTCGATTTTTTATTGCTCCAGGTAATCGCTTATCCAGAACACAGATAGGAAAAAATATTATGAAGAAAAGTTGTTTTGCTATTAACGCAGAAGACGTGTGCCAAGATTCGTTCGAGAATTCTGACTTTTACCGTCCCCCTCTACCAACCCTCGATTTTTTATTGCTCCAGGTAATCGCTTATCCAGAACACAGATAGGAAAAAATATTATGAAGAAAAGTTGTTTTGCTATTAACGCGGAAGACGTGTGCCAAGATTCGTTCGAGAATTCTGACTTTTACCGTCCCCCTCTACCAACCCTCGATTTTTTATTGCTCCAGGTAATCGCTTATCCAGAACACAGATAGGAAAAAATATTATGAAGAAAAGTTGTTTTGCTATTAACGCAGAAGACGTGTGCCAAGATTCGTTCGAGAATTCTGACTTTTACCGTCCCCCTCTACCAACCCTCGATTTCTTATTGCTCCAGGTAATCGCTTATCCAGAACACAGATAGGAAAAAATATTATGAAGAAAAGTTGTTTTGCTATTAACGCAGAAGACGTGTGCCAAGATTCGTTCGAGAATTCTGACTTTTACCGTCTCCCTCTACCAACCCTCGATTTTTTATTGCTCCAGGTAATCGCTTATCCAGAACACAGATAGGAAAAATATTATGAAGAAAAGTTGTTTTGCTATTAACGCGGAAGACGTGTGCCAAAATTCGTTCGAGAATTCTGACTTTTACCGTCCCCCTCTACCAACCCTCGATTTTTTATTGCTCCAGGTAATCGCTTATCCAGAACACAGATAGGAAAAAATATTATGAAGAAAAGTTGTTTTGCTATTAACGCGGAAGACGTGTGCCAAAATGCGTTCGGGAATTCTGACTTTTACCGTCCCCCTCTACCAACCCTCGATTTTTTATTGCTCCAGGTAATCGCTTATCCAGAACACAGATAGGAAAAAATATTATGAAGAAAAGTTGTTTTGCTATTAACGCGGAAGACGTGTGCCAAAATTCGTTCGAGAATTCTGACTTTTACCGTCCCCCTATACCAACCCTCGATTTTATATTGCTCCAGGTAATCGCTTATCCAGAACACAGATAGGAAAAAATATTATGAAGAAAAGTTGTTTTGCTATTAACGCGGAAGACGTGTGCCAAAATTCGTTCGAGAATTCTGACTTTTACCGTCTCCCTATACCAACCCTCGATTTTTTATTGCTCCAGGTAATCGCTTATCCAGAACACAGATAGGAAAAAATATTATGAAGAAAAGTTGTTTTGCTATTAACGCGGAAGACGTGTGCCAAAATTCGTTCGAGAATTCTGACTTTTACCGTCCCCCTATACCAACCCTCGATTTTTTATTGCTCCAGGTAATCGCTTATCCAGAACACAGATAGGAAAAAATATTATGAAGAAAAGTTGTTTTGCTATTAACGCGGAAGACGTGTGCCAAAATTCGTTCGAGAATTCTGACTTTTACCGTCCCCCTCTACCAACCCTCGATTTTTTATTGCTCCAGGTAATCGCTTATCCAGAACACAGATAGGAAAAAATATTATGAAGAAAAGTTGTTTTGCTATTAACGCGGAAGACGTGTGCCAAGATTCGTTCGAGGATTCTGACTTTTACCGTCCCCCTCTACCAACCCTCGATTTTTTATTGCTCCAGGTAATCGCTTATCCAGAACACAGATAGGAAAAAATATTATGAAGAAAAGTTGTTTTGCTATTAACGCGGAAGACGTGTGCCAAAAGCCGTTCGAGAATTCTGACTTTTACCGTCCCCCTATACCAACCCTCGATTTTTTATTGCTCCAGGTAATCGCTTATCCAGAACACAGATAGGAAAAAATATTATGAAGAAAAGTTGTTTTGCTATTAACGCGGAAGACGTGTGCCAAAATTCGTTCGAGAATTCTGACTTTTACCGTCCCCCTCTACCAACCCTCGATTTTTTATTGCTCCAGGTAATCGCTTATCCAGAACACAGATAGGAAAAATATTATGAAGAAAAGTTGTTTTGCTATTAACGCGGAAGACGTGTGCCAAAATTCGTTCGAGGAATTCTGACTTTTACCGTCCCCCTATACCAACCCTCGATTTTTATTGCTCCAGGTAATCGCTTATCCAGAACACAGATAGGAAAAAATATTATGAAGAAAAGTTGTTTTGCTATTAACGCAGAAGACGTGTGCCAAAATTCGTTCGAGAATTCTGACTTTTACCGTCCCCCTCTACCAACCCTCGATTTTTTATTGCTCCAGGTAATCGCTTATCCAGAACACAGATAGGAAAAAATATTATGAAGAAAAGTTGTTTTGTTATTACCGCGGAAGACGTGTGCCAAAATGCGTTCGGGAATTCTGACTTTTACCGTCTCCCTATACCAACCCTCGATTTTTTATTGCTCCAGGTAATCGCTTATCCAGAACACAGATAGGAAAAAATATTATGAAGAAAAGTTGTTTTGCTATTAACGCAGAAGACGTGTGCCAAAATCTGTTCGAGAATTCTGACTTTTACCGTCCCCCTCTACCAACCCTCGATTTTATATTGCTCCAGGTAATCGCTTATCCAGAACACAGATAGGAAAAAATATTATGAAGAAAAGTTGTTTTGCTATTACCGCGGAAGACGTGTGCCAAAATGCGTTCGGGAATTCGGACTTTTACCGTCCCCCTATACCAACCCTCGATGTTTTATTGCTCCAGGTAATCGCTTATCCAGAACACAGATAGGAAAAAATATTATGAAGAAAAGTTGTTTTGCTATTAACGCGGAAGACGTGTGCCAAGGCTCGTTCGAGAATTCTGACTTTTACCGTCCCCCTCTACCAACCCTCGATTTTATATTGCTCCAGGTAATCGCTTATCCAGAACACAGATAGGAAAAAATATTATGAAGAAAAGTTGTTTTGCTATTAACGCGGAAGACGTGTGCCAAGAGTCGTTTGAGAATTCTGACTTTTACCGTCCCCTCTACCAACCCTCGATTTTTTATTGCTCCAGGTAATCGCTTATCCAGAACACAGATAGGAAAAAATATTATGAAGAAAAGTTGTTTTGCTATTAACGCAGAAGACGTGTGCCAAAATTCGTTCGAGAATTCTGACTTTTACCGTCCCCCTCTACCAACCCTCGATTTTTTATTGTTCCAGGTAATCGCTTATCCAGAACACAGATAGGAAAAAATATTATGAAGAAAAGTTGTTTTGCTATTAACGCAGAAGACGTGTGCCAAAATTCGTTCGAGAATTCTGACTTTTACCGTCCCCCTCTACCAATCATCGATTTTTTATTGCTCCAGGTAATCGCTTATCCAGAACACAGATAGGAAAAAATATTATGAAGAAAAGTTGTTTTGCTATTACCGCGGAAGACGTGTGCCAAAATGCGTTCGGGAATTCGGACTTTTACCGTCCCCCTCTACCAACCCTCGATTTTTTATTGCTCCGGGTAATCGCTTATCCAGAACACAGATAGGAAAAAATATTATGAAGAAAAGTTGTTTTGCTATTAACGCAGAAGACGTGTGCCAAAATTCGTTCGAGAATTCTGACTTTTACCGTCCCCCTATACCAACCATCGGTTTTTTATTGTTCCAGGTAATCGCTTATCCAGAACACAGATAGGAAAAAATATTATGAAGAAAAGTTGTTTTGCTATTAACGCGGCAGACGTGTGCCAAAATGCGTTCGGGGATTCGGACTTTTACCGTCCCCCTCTACCAAGCATCGGTTTTTTATTGCTCCAGGTAATCACTTATCCAGAAGACAGATAGGAAAAAATATTATGAAGAAAAGTTGTTTTGCTACTAACGCCGAAGACGTGTGCCAAAGTTCGTTCGAGAATTCTGACTTATACCGTCCCCCTCTACCAATCCTCGATTTTTAATTGCTCCAGGTAATC
>JAYRCI010000151.1:0-25970 GCA_038088585.1 Chrysina gloriosa | reverse complement strand
GATAGCAATACTTCCGATAGGACTAGCGAGTTCAAACTCGGCAGGCTTAAAGTACTCGATGATGTGATTAAAATGAAACAAACCGGAGGTCCCTAGCTCTTACCGTTCCGGAGATATGGTAGTTTGAAGTTTGAAAAAATTCCTTAGCTCGAATTAGCATAATTTCGTTCTAGCGCGAAAAACTAGAGGAGATAGCGCATTCGTTCTTGTTCCATTCGATTCCTAGACAAAATCTACGTCTAGAAAGGTCTACCAGAACGGGATCGAGCCATAAATAAAGGGGTGAGAGCGATTTGAAGTTTAGGCCTTAACGAAAATATCGATTTTAACGAAATTTTCGTCATTCGACGAAAAATTCATGTCGGAATTTCGAAGTTATTTTGCTTCGGAATATACATATTCGCGTCGGTAATTACGTAGAACATATCGGTTCGAACGTAAAACGCATAGGTTCCGAGAAAACTCGTAAAATAGGCCTAATATAGGGGTGAATATAGGGCCAAAATGGACAAACTTCAAGCGCTCGTAGCGCCTAAACTATCAACGCTAGGAAGTTGATCCGGGGCTGATTCTGAATCAGAAAACGAGATCTTTCGAATGGTGCGGGAGGGAATGTCGTAGCTCGAAAAATATTAATTCCGGGGTGCAAATTAAGGATTTTTTGCGTTTTTTTCGCGGTTTTTTGCGATTATCTCGGCAACCGTTGGAGTAAACTAAAAAATTCCTACGCCGTTGTATTCGGCACGCCAAGACGCGTCGATTGACGTACGAATGGACCTCCTAAGTCCTACAGGAGCGAAAATGGATATGCGATTTTAGCGATTTTTAACGATTTTTTGAGGTTTCTTGCATTTTCTCGGCGACCGCTTGAAATAATCCAAACAAATCATATACCGTTGGAATCAGCGCGTCAAGACGCGTCGATTGGTGTATGATTGAACGCGATCGGACGAGGTTAAACTTTAAACGTCGATATCTCCGTAACGGTTGGAGCTACGCGGTTAATAATGCCAGATTTGGAATCTACTCGTCGAGACCTATCCGACAGGCCTATTTCCAACGCAATCGGACGAACTTTTCTTTAGCTCGAGAACGGTAAGAGATACAGCTTCCGGGATGGAAGATTTGGATTCTACGGGCCAAAATCTATCGGATAGACATATTTTGAACGCGATTGGACGCAAAAAATATTTTGGGCCAAAAATTTCTACCTCAAAGCATAGAAATTTTGTCGGTTTTTCGAGATAGCACAGTTCCGATAGGACTAGCGAGTTCAAACTCGGCAGGCTTAAAGTACTCGATGATGTGATTAAAATGAAACAAACCGGAGGTCCCTAGCTCTTACCGTTCCGGAGATATGGTAGTTTGAAGTTTGAAAAATTCCTTAGCTCGAATTAGCATAATTTCGTGCTAGCGCGAAAACTAGAGGAGATAGCGCATTCGTTCTTGTTCCATTCGATTCCTAGACAAAATCTACGTCTAGAAAGGTCTACCAGAACGGGATCGAGCCATAAATAAAGGGGTGAGAGCGATTTGAAGTTTAGGCCTTAACGAAAATATCGATTTTTAACGAAATTTTCGTCATTCGACGAAAAATTCATGTCGGAATTTCGAAGTTATTTTGCTTCGGAATATACATATTCGCGTCGGTAATTACGTAGAACATATCGGTTCGAACGTAAAACGCATAGGTTCCGAGAAAACTCGTAAAATAGGCCTAATATAGGGGTGAATATAGGGCCAAAATGGACAAACTTCAAGCGCTCGTAGCGCCTAAACTATCAACGCTAGGAAGTTGATCCGGGGCTGATTCTGAATCAGAAAAACGAGATCTTTCGAATGGTGCGGGAGGGAATGTCGTAGCTCGACAAATATTAATTCCGGGGGTGCAAATTAAGGATTTTTGCGTTTTTTTCGCGGTTTTTTGCGATTACCTCGGCAACCGTTGGAGTAAACTAAAAATTCCTACGCCGTTGCATTCGGCACGCCAAGACGCGTCGATTGACGTACGAATGGACCTCCTAAGTCCTACAGGAGCGAAAATGGATATGCGATTTTAGCGATTTTTAACGATTTTTTGAGGTTTCTTGCATTTTCTCGGCGACCGCTTGAAATAATCCAAACAAATCATATACCGTTGGAATCAGCGCGTCAGGACGCGTCGATTGGTGTATGATTGAACGCGATCGGACGAGGTTAAACTTTAAACGTCGATATCTCCGTAACGGTTGGAGCTACGCGGTTAATAATGCCAGATTTGGAATCTACTCGTCGAGACCTATCCGACAGGCCTATTTCCAACGCAATCGGACGAACTTTTCTTTAGCTCGAGAACGGTAAGAGATACAGCTTCCGGGATGGAAGATTTGGATTCTACGGGCCAAAATCTATCGGATAGACATATTTTGAACGCGATTGGACGCAAAATATTTTAGGCCAAAAAATTTCTACCTCAAAGCATAGAAATTTTGTCGGTTTTTCGAGATAGCACAGTTCCGATAGGACGAGCGAGTTCAAACTCGGTAGGCTTAAAGTACTCGATGATGTAATTAAAATGAAACAAACCGGAGGTACCTAGCTCTTACCGTTCCGGAGATATGGTACCTTAAAGTTTGAAAAATTCCTTAGCTCGAATTAGCATAATTTCGTTCTAGCGCGAAAACTAGAGGAGATAGCGCATTCGTTCTTGTTCCATTCGATTCCTAGACAAAATCTACGTCTAGAAAGGTCTACCAGAACGGGATCGAGCCATAAATAAAGGGGTGAGAGCGATTTGAAGTTTAGGCCTTAACGAAAATATCGATTTTTAACGAAATTTTCGTCATTCGACGAAAAATTCATGTCGGAATTTCGAAGTTATTTTGCTTCGGAATATACATATTCGCGTCGGTAATTACGTAGAACATATCGGTTCGAACGTAAAACGCATAGGTTCCGAGAAAACTCGTAAAATAGGCCTAATATAGGGGTGAATATAGGGCCAAAATGGACAAACTTCAAGCGCTCGTAGCGCCTAAACTATCAACGCTAGGAAGTTGATCCGGGGCTGATTCTGAATCAGAAAAACGAGATCTTTCGAATGGTGCGGGAGGGAATGTCGTAGCTCGACAAATATTAATTCCGGGGGTGCAAATTAAGGATTTTTTGCGTTTTTCGCGGTTTTTTGCGATTACCTCGGCAACCGTTGGAGTAAACTAAAAATTCCTACGCCGTTGCATTCGGCACGCCAAGACGCGTCGATTGACGTACGAATGGACCTCCTAAGTCCTACAGGAGCGAAAATGGATATGCGATTTTAGCGATTTTTAACGATTTTTTGAGGTTTCTTGCATTTTCTCGGCGACCGCTTGAAATAATCCAAACAAATCATATACCGTTGGAATCAGCGCGTCAGGACGCGTCGATTGGTGTATGATTGAACGCGATCGGACGAGGTTAAACTTTAAACGTCGATATCTCCGTAACGGTTGGAGCTACGCGGTTAATAATGCCAGATTTGGAATCTACTCGTCGAGACCTATCCGACAGGCCTATTTCCAACGCAATCGGACGAACTTTTCTTTAGCTCGAGAACGGTAAGAGATACAGCTTCCGGGATGGAAGATTTGGATTCTACGGGCCAAAATCTATCGGATAGACATATTTTGAACGCGATTGGACGCAAAAAATATTTTGGGCCAAAAAATTTCTACCTCAAAGCATAGAAATTTTGTCGGTTTTTCGAGATAGCACAGTTCCGATAGGACGAGCGAGTTCAAACTCGGTAGGCTTAAAGTACTCGATGATGTAATTAAAATGAAACAAACCGGAGGTACCTAGCTCTTACCGTTCCGGAGATATGGTACCTTAAAGTTTGAAAAAATTCCTTAGCTCGAATTAGCATAATTTCGTTCTAGCGCGAAAACTAGAGGAGATAGCGCATTCGTTCTTGTTCCATTCGATTCCTAGACAAAATCTACGTCTAGAAAGGTCTACCAGAACGGGATCGAGCCATAAATAAAGGGGTGAGAGCGATTTGAAGTTTAGGCCTTAACGAAAATATCGATTTTTAACGAAATTTTCGTCATTCGACGAAAAATTCATGTCGGAATTTCGAAGTTATTTTGCTTCGGAATATACATATTCGCGTCGGTAATTACGTAGAACATATCGGTTCGAACGTAAAACGCATAGGTTCCGAGAAAACTCGTAAAATAGGCCTAATATAGGGGTGAATATAGGGCCAAAATGGACAAACTTCAAGCGCTCGTAGCGCCTAAACTATCAACGCTAGGAAGTTGATCCGGGGCTGATTCTGAATCAGAAAAACGAGATCTTTCGAATGGTGCGGGAGGGAATGTCGTAGCTCGACAAATATTAATTCCGGGGGTGCAAATTAAGGATTTTTGCGTTTTTTTCGCGGTTTTTTGCGATTACCTCGGCAACCGTTGGAGTAAACTAAAAATTCCTACGCCGTTGCATTCGGCACGCCAAGACGCGTCGATTGACGTACGAATGGACCTCCTAAGTCCTACAGGAGCGAAAATGGATATGCGATTTTAGCGATTTTTAACGATTTTTTGAGGTTTCTTGCATTTTCTCGGCGACCGCTTGAAATAATCCAAACAAATCATATACCGTTGGAATCAGCGCGTCAGGACGCGTCGATTGGTGTATGATTGAACGCGATCGGACGAGGTTAAACTTTAAACGTCGATATCTCCGTAACGGTTGGAGCTACGCGGTTAATAATGCCAGATTTGGAATCTACTCGTCGAGACCTATCCGACAGGCCTATTTCCAACGCAATCGGACGAACTTTTCTTTAGCTCGAGAACGGTAAGAGATACAGCTTCCGGGATGGAAGATTTGGATTCTACGGGCCAAAATCTATCGGATAGACATATTTTGAACGCGATTGGACGCAAAAATATTTTGGGCCAAAAAAATTTCTACCTCAAAGCATAGAAATTTTGTCGGTTTTTCGAGATAGCACAGTTCCGATAGGACGAGCGAGTTCAAACTCGGTAGGCTTAAAGTACTCGATGATGTAATTAAAATGAAACAAACCGGAGGTACCTAGCTCTTACCGTTCCGGAGATATGGTACCTTAAAGTTTGAAAAATTCCTTAGCTCGAATTAGCATAATTTCGTTCTAGCGCGAAAACTAGAGGAGATAGCGCATTCGTTCTTGTTCCATTCGATTCCTAGACAAAATCTACGTCTAGAAAGGTCTACCAGAACGGGATCGAGCCATAAATAAAGGGGTGAGAGCGATTTGAAGTTTAGGCCTTAACGAAAATATCGATTTTTAACGAAATTTTCGTCATTCGACGAAAAATTCATGTCGGAATTTCGAAGTTATTTTGCTTCGGAATATACATATTCGCGTCGGTAATTACGTAGAACATATCGGTTCGAACGTAAAACGCATAGGTTTCGAGAAAACTCGTAAAATAGGCCTAATATAGGGGTGAATATAGGGCCAAAATGGACAAACTTCAAGCGCTCGTAGCGCCTAAACTATCAACGCTAGGAAGTCGATCCGGGGCTGATTCTGAATCAGAAAAACGAGATCTTTCGAATGGTGCGGGAGGGAATGTCGTAGCTCGAAAAATATTAATTCCGGGGGTGCAAATTAAGGATTTTTTGCGTTTTTTTCGCGGTTTTTGCGATTATCTCGGCAACCGTTGGAGTAAACTAAAAATTCCTACGCCGTTGTATTCGGCACGCCAAGACGCGTCGATTGACGTACGAATGGACCTCCTAAGTCCTACAGGAGCGAAAATGGATATGCGATTTTAGCGATTTTTAACGATTTTTTGAGGTTTTTTGCATTTTCTCGGCGACCGCTTGAAATAATCCAAACAAATCATATACCGTTGGAATCAGCGCGTCAAGACGCGTCGATTGGTGTATGATTGAACGCGATCGGACGAGGTTAAACTTTAAACGTCGATATCTCCGTAACGGTTGGAGCTACGGGGTTAATAATGCCAGATTTGGAATCTACTCGTCGAGACCTATCCGAGAGGCCTATTTCCAACGCAATCGGACGAACTTTTCTTTAGCTCGAGAACGGTAAGAGATACAGCTTCCGGGATGGAAGATTTGGATTCTACGGGCCAAAATCTATCGGATAGACATATTTTGAACGCGATTGGACGCAAAAAATATTTTGGGCCAAAAAAATTTCTACCTCAAAGCATAGAAATTTTGTCGGTTTTTCGAGATAGCACAGTTCCGATAGGACTAGCGAGTTCAAACTCGGCAGGCTTAAAGTACTCGATGATGTGATTAAAATGAAACAAACCGGAGGTCCCTAGCTCTTACCGTTCCGGAGATATGGTAGTTTGAAGTTTGAAAAATTCCTTAGCTCGAATTAGCATAATTTCGTTCTAGCGCGAAAACTAGAGGAGATAGCGCATTCGTTCTTGTTCCATTCGATTCCTAGACAAAATCTACGTCTAGAAAGGTCTACCAGAACGGGATCGAGCCATAAATAAAGGGGTGAGAGCGATTTGAAGTTTAGGCCTTAACGAAAATATCGATTTTTAACGAAATTTTCGTCATTCGACGAAAAATTCATGTCGGAATTTCGAAGTTATTTTGCTTCGGAATATACATATTCGGGTCGGTAATTACGTAGAACATATCGGTTCGAACGTAAAACGCATAGGTTTCGAGAAAACTCGTAAAATAGGCCTAATATAGGGGTGAATATAGGGCCAAAATGGACAAACTTCAAGCGCTCGTAGCGCCTAAACTATCAACGCTAGGAAGTCGATCCGGGGCTGATTCTGAATCAGAAAAACGAGATCTTTCGAATGGTGCGGGAGGGAATGTCGTAGCTCGAAAAATATTAATTCCGGGGGTGCAAATTAAGGATTTTTTGCGTTTTTTCGCGGTTTTTTGCGATTATCTCGGCAACCGTTGGAGTAAACTAAAAATTCCTACGCCGTTGTATTCGGCACGCCAAGACGCGTCGATTGACGTACGAATGGACCTCCTAAGTCCTACAGGAGCGAAAATGGATATGCGATTTTAGCGATTTTTAACGATTTTTTGAGGTTTTTTGCATTTTCTCGGCGACCGCTTGAAATAATCCAAACAAATCATATACCGTTGGAATCAGCGCGTCAAGACGCGTCGATTGGTGTATGATTGAACGCGATCGGACGAGGTTAAACTTTAAACGTCGATATCTCCGTAACGGTTGGAGCTACGGGGTTAATAATGCCAGATTTGGAATCTACTCGTCGAGACCTATCCGAGAGGCCTATTTCCAACGCAATCGGACGAACTTTTCTTTAGCTCGAGAACGGTAAGAGATACAGCTTCCGGGATGGAAGATTTGGATTCTACGGGCCAAAATCTATCGGATAGACATATTTTGAACGCGATTGGACGCAAAAAATATTTTGGGCCAAAAAATTTCTACCTCAAAGCATAGAAATTTTGTCGGTTTTTCGAGATAGCACAGTTCCGATAGGACTAGCGAGTTCAAACTCGGCAGGCTTAAAGTACTCGATGATGTGATTAAAATGAAACAAACCGGAGGTCCCTAGCTCTTACCGTTCAGGAGATATGGTAGTTTGAAGTTTGAAAAATTCCTTAGCTCGAATTAGCATAATTTCGTTCTAGCGCGGAAACTAGAGGAGATAGCGCATTCGTTCTTGTTCCATTCGATTCCTAGACAAAATCTACGTCTAGAAAGGTCTACCAGAACGGGATCGAGCCATAAATAAAGGGGTGAGAGCGATTTGAAGTTTAGGCCTTAACGAAAATATCGATTTTTAACGAAATTTTCGTCATTCGACGAAAAATTCATGTCGGAATTTCGAAGTTATTTTGCTTCGGAATATACATATTCGGGTCGGTAATTACGTAGAACATATCGGTTCGAACGTAAAACGCATAGGTTTCGAGAAAACTCGTAAAATAGGCCTAATATAGGGGTGAATATAGGGCCAAAATGGACAAACTTCAAGCGCTCGTAGCGCCTAAACTATCAACGCTAGGAAGTCGATCCGGGGCTGATTCTGAATCAGAAAAACGAGATCTTTCGAATGGTGCGGGAGGGAATGTCGTAGCTCGAAAAATATTAATTCCGGGGGTGCAAATTAAGGATTTTTTGCGTTTTTTTCGCGGTTTTTTGCGATTATCTCGGCAACCGTTGGAGTAAACTAAAAATTCCTACGCCGTTGTATTCGGCACGCCAAGACGCGTCGATTGACGTACGAATGGACCTCCTAAGTCCTACAGGAGCGAAAATGGATATGCGATTTTAGCGATTTTTAACGATTTTTTGAGGTTTTTGCATTTTCTCGGCGACCGCTTGAAATAATCCAAACAAATCATATACCGTTGGAATCAGCGCGTCAAGACGCGTCGATTGGTGTATGATTGAACGCGATCGGACGAGGTTAAACTTTAAACGTCGATATCTCCGTAACGGTTGGAGCTACGGGGTTAATAATGCCAGATTTGGAATCTACTCGTCGAGACCTATCCGAGAGGCCTATTTCCAACGCAATCGGACGAACTTTTCTTTAGCTCGAGAACGGTAAGAGATACAGCTTCCGGGATGGAAGATTTGGATTCTACGGGCCAAAATCTATCGGATAGACATATTTTGAACGCGATTGGACGCAAAAATATTTTGGGCCAAAAAATTTCTACCTCAAAGCATAGAAATTTTGTCGGTTTTTCGAGATAGCACAGTTCCGATAGGACTAGCGAGTTCAAACTCGGCAGGCTTAAAGTACTCGATGATGTGATTAAAATGAAACAAACCGGAGGTCCCTAGCTCTTACCGTTCCGGAGATATGGTAGTTTGAAGTTTGAAAAAATTCCTTAGCTCGAATTAGCATAATTTCGTTCTAGCGCGAAAACTAGAGGAGATAGCGCATTCGTTCTTGTTCCATTCGATTCCTAGACAAAATCTACGTCTAGAAAGGTCTACCAGAACGGGATCGAGCCATAAATAAAGGGGTGAGAGCGATTTGAAGTTTAGGCCTTAACGAAAATATCGATTTTTAACGAAATTTTCGTCATTCGACGAAAAATTCATGTCGGAATTTCGAAGTTATTTTGCTTCGGAATATACATATTCGGGTCGGTAATTACGTAGAACATATCGGTTCGAACGTAAAACGCATAGGTTTCGAGAAAACTCGTAAAATAGGCCTAATATAGGGGTGAATATAGGGCCAAAATGGACAAACTTCAAGCGCTCGTAGCGCCTAAACTATCAACGCTAGGAAGTCGATCCGGGGCTGATTCTGAATCAGAAAAACGAGATCTTTCGAATGGTGCGGGAGGGAATGTCGTAGCTCGAAAAATATTAATTCCGGGGGTGCAAATTAAGGATTTTTTGCGTTTTTCGCGGTTTTTTGCGATTATCTCGGCAACCGTTGGAGTAAACTAAAAATTCCTACGCCGTTGTATTCGGCACGCCAAGACGCGTCGATTGACGTACGAATGGACCTCCTAAGTCCTACAGGAGCGAAAATGGATATGCGATTTTAGCGATTTTTAACGATTTTTTGAGGTTTCTTGCATTTTCTCGGCGACCGCTTGAAATAATCCAAACAAATCATATACCGTTGGAATCAGCGCGTCAAGACGCGTCGATTGGTGTATGATTGAACGCGATCGGACGAGGTTAAACTTTAAACGTCGATATCTCCGTAACGGTTGGAGCTACGGGGTTAATAATGCCAGATTTGGAATCTACTCGTCGAGACCTATCCGACAGGCCTATTTCCAACGCAATCGGACGAACTTTTCTTTAGCTCGAGAACGGTAAGAGATACAGCTTCCGGGATGGAAGATTTGGATTCTACGGGCCAAAATCTATCGGATAGACATATTTTGAACGCGATTGGACGCAAAAAATATTTTGGGCCAAAAAAATTTCTACCTCAAAGCATAGAAATTTTGTCGGTTTTTCGAGATAGCACAGTTCCGATAGGACTAGCGAGTTCAAACTCGGCAGGCTTAAAGTACTCGATGATGTGATTAAAATGAAACAAACCGGAGGTCCCTAGCTCTTACCGTTCCGGAGATATGGTAGTTTGAAGTTTGAAAAAATTCCTTAGCTCGAATTAGCATAATTTCGTTCTAGCGCGAAAACTAGAGGAGATAGCGCATTCGTTCTTGTTCCATTCGATTCCTAGACAAAATCTACGTCTAGAAAGGTCTACCAGAACGGGATCGAGCCATAAATAAAGGGGTGAGAGCGATTTGAAGTTTAGGCCTTAACGAAAATATCGATTTTTAACGAAATTTTCGTCATTCGACGAAAAATTCATGTCGGAATTTCGAAGTTATTTTGCTTCGGAATATACATATTCGGGTCGGTAATTACGTAGAACATATCGGTTCGAACGTAAAACGCATAGGTTTCGAGAAAACTCGTAAAATAGGCCTAATATAGGGGTGAATATAGGGCCAAAATGGACAAACTTCAAGCGCTCGTAGCGCCTAAACTATCAACGCTAGGAAGTCGATCCGGGGCTGATTCTGAATCAGAAAAACGAGATCTTTCGAATGGTGCGGGAGGGAATGTCGTAGCTCGAAAAATATTAATTCCGGGGTGCAAATTAAGGATTTTTGCGTTTTTTTCGCGGTTTTTTGCGATTATCTCGGCAACCGTTGGAGTAAACTAAAAATTCCTACGCCGTTGTATTCGGCACGCCAAGACGCGTCGATTGACGTACGAATGGACCTCCTAAGTCCTACAGGAGCGAAAATGGATATGCGATTTTAGCGATTTTTAACGATTTTTTGAGGTTTCTTGCATTTTCTCGGCGACCGCTTGAAATAATCCAAACAAATCATATACCGTTGGAATCAGCGCGTCAAGACGCGTCGATTGGTGTATGATTGAACGCGATCGGACGAGGTTAAACTTTAAACGTCGATATCTCCGTAACGGTTGGAGCTACGCGGTTAATAATGCCAGATTTGGAATCTACTCGTCGAGACCTATCCGACAGGCCTATTTCCAACGCAATCGGACGAACTTTTCTTTAGCTCGAGAACGGTAAGAGATACAGCTTCCGGGATGGAAGATTTGGATTCTACGGGCCAAAATCTATCGGATAGACATATTTTGAACGCGATTGGACGCAAAAAATATTTTGGGCCAAAAAATTTCTACCTCAAAGCATAGAAATTTTGTCGGTTTTTCGAGATAGCACAGTTCCGATAGGACTAGCGAGTTCAAACTCGGCAGGCTTAAAGTACTCGATGATGTGATTAAAATGAAACAAACCGGAGGTCCCTAGCTCTTACCGTTCCGGAGATATGGTAGTTTGAAGTTTGAAAAATTCCTTAGCTCGAATTAGCATAATTTCGTTCTAGCGCGAAAACTAGAGGAGATAGCGCATTCGTTCTTGTTCCATTCGATTCCTAGACAAAATCTACGTCTAGAAAGGTCTACCAGAACGGGATCGAGCCATAAATAAAGGGGTGAGAGCGATTTGAAGTTTAGGCCTTAACGAAAATATCGATTTTTAACGAAATTTTCGTCATTCGACGAAAAATTCATGTCGGAATTTCGAAGTTATTTTGCTTCGGAATATACATATTCGGGTCGGTAATTACGTAGAACATATCGGTTCGAACGTAAAACGCATAGGTTTCGAGAAAACTCGTAAAATAGGCCTAATATAGGGGTGAATATAGGGCCAAAATGGACAAACTTCAAGCGCTCGTAGCGCCTAAACTATCAACGCTAGGAAGTCGATCCGGGGCTGATTCTGAATCAGAAAAACGAGATCTTTCGAATGGTGCGGGAGGGAATGTCGTAGCTCGAAAAATATTAATTCCGGGGGTGCAAATTAAGGATTTTTGCGTTTTTCGCGGTTTTTTGCGATTATCTCGGCAACCGTTGGAGTAAACTAAAAATTCCTACGCCGTTGTATTCGGCACGCCAAGACGCGTCGATTGACGTACGAATGGACCTCCTAAGTCCTACAGGAGCGAAAATGGATATGCGATTTTAGCGATTTTTAACGATTTTGAGGTTTCTTGCATTTTCTCGGCGACCGCTTGAAATAATCCAAACAAATCATATACCGTTGGAATCAGCGCGTCAAGACGCGTCGATTGGTGTATGATTGAACGCGATCGGACGAGGTTAAACTTTAAACGTCGATATCTCCGTAACGGTTGGAGCTACGCGGTTAATAATGCCAGATTTGGAATCTACTCGTCGAGACCTATCCGACAGGCCTATTTCCAACGCAATCGGACGAACTTTTCTTTAGCTCGAGAACGGTAAGAGATACAGCTTCCGGGATGGAAGATTTGGATTCTACGGGCCAAAATCTATCGGATAGACATATTTTGAACGCGATTGGACGCAAAAAATATTTTGGGCCAAAAAATTTCTACCTCAAAGCATAGAAATTTTGTCGGTTTTTCGAGATAGCACAGTTCCGATAGGACTAGCGAGTTCAAACTCGGCAGGCTTAAAGTACTCGATGATGTGATTAAAATGAAACAAACCGGAGGTCCCTAGCTCTTACCGTTCCGGAGATATGGTAGTTTGAAGTTTGAAAAAATTCCTTAGCTCGAATTAGCATAATTTCGTTCTAGCGCGAAAACTAGAGGAGATAGCGCATTCGTTCTTGTTCCATTCGATTCCTAGACAAAATCTACGTCTAGAAAGGTCTACCAGAACGGGATCGAGCCATAAATAAAGGGGTGAGAGCGATTTGAAGTTTAGGCCTTAACGAAAATATCGATTTTTAACGAAATTTTCGTCATTCGACGAAAAATTCATGTCGGAATTTCGAAGTTATTTTGCTTCGGAATATACATATTCGCGTCGGTAATTACGTAGAACATATCGGTTCGAACGTAAAACGCATAGGTTTCGAGAAAACTCGTAAAATAGGCCTAATATAGGGGTGAATATAGGGCCAAAATGGACAAACTTCAAGCGCTCGTAGCGCCTAAACTATCAACGCTAGGAAGTCGATCCGGGGCTGATTCTGAATCAGAAAAACGAGATCTTTCGAATGGTGCGGGAGGGAATGTCGTAGCTCGAAAAATATTAATTCCGGGGGTGCAAATTAAGGATTTTTTGCGTTTTTTTCGCGGTTTTTGCGATTATCTCGGCAACCGTTGGAGTAAACTAAAAATTCCTACGCCGTTGTATTCGGCACGCCAAGACGCGTCGATTGACGTACGAATGGACCTCCTAAGTCCTACAGGAGCGAAAATGGATATGCGATTTTAGCGATTTTTAACGATTTTTTGAGGTTTCTTGCATTTTCTCGGCGACCGCTTGAAATAATCCAAACAAATCATATACCGTTGGAATCAGCGCGTCAAGACGCGTCGATTGGTGTATGATTGAACGCGATCGGACGAGGTTAAACTTTAAACGTCGATATCTCCGTAACGGTTGGAGCTACGCGGTTAATAATGCCAGATTTGGAATCTACTCGTCGAGACCTATCCGACAGGCCTATTTCCAACGCAATCGGACGAACTTTTCTTTAGCTCGAGAACGGTAAGAGATACAGCTTCCGGGATGGAAGATTTGGATTCTACGGGCCAAAATCTATCGGATAGACATATTTTGAACGCGATTGGACGCAAAAATATTTTGGGCCAAAAAATTTCTACCTCAAAGCATAGAAATTTTGTCGGTTTTTCGAGATAGCACAGTTCCGATAGGACTAGCGAGTTCAAACTCGGCAGGCTTAAAGTACTCGATGATGTGATTAAAATGAAACAAACCGGAGGTCCCTAGCTCTTACCGTTCCGGAGATATGGTAGTTTGAAGTTTGAAAAAATTCCTTAGCTCGAATTAGCATAATTTCGTTCTAGCGCGAAAACTAGAGGAGATAGCGCATTCGTTCTTGTTCCATTCGATTCCTAGACAAAATCTACGTCTAGAAAGGTCTACCAGAACGGGATCGAGCCATAAATAAAGGGGTGAGAGCGATTTGAAGTTTAGGCCTTAACGAAAATATCGATTTTTAACGAAATTTTCGTCATTCGACGAAAAATTCATGTCGGAATTTCGAAGTTATTTTGCTTCGGAATATACATATTCGCGTCGGTAATTACGTAGAACATATCGGTTCGAACGTAAAACGCATAGGTTCCGAGAAAACTCGTAAAATAGGCCTAATATAGGGGTGAATATAGGGCCAAAATGGACAAACTTCAAGCGCTCGTAGCGCCTAAACTATCAACGCTAGGAAGTCGATCCGGGGCTGATTCTGAATCAGAAAAACGAGATCTTTCGAATGGTGCGGGAGGGAATGTCGTAGCTCGAAAAATATTAATTCCGGGGGTGCAAATTAAGGATTTTTTGCGTTTTTCGCGGTTTTTTGCGATTATCTCGGCAACCGTTGGAGTAAACTAAAAATTCCTACGCCGTTGTATTCGGCACGCCAAGACGCGTCGATTGACGTACGAATGGACCTCCTAAGTCCTACAGGAGCGAAAATGGATATGCGATTTTAGCGATTTTTAACGATTTTTTGAGGTTTTTGCATTTTCTCGGCGACCGCTTGAAATAATCCAAACAAATCATATACCGTTGGAATCAGCGCGTCAAGACGCGTCGATTGGTGTATGATTGAACGCGATCGGACGAGGTTAAACTTTAAACGTCGATATCTCCGTAACGGTTGGAGCTACGCGGTTAATAATGCCAGATTTGGAATCTACTCGTCGAGACCTATCCGACAGGCCTATTTCCAACGCAATCGGACGAACTTTTCTTTAGCTCGAGAACGGTAAGAGATACAGCTTCCGGGATGGAAGATTTGGATTCTACGGGCCAAAATCTATCGGATAGACATATTTTGAACGCGATTGGACGCAAAAATATTTTGGGCCAAAAATTTCTACCTCAAAGCATAGAAATTTTGTCGGTTTTTCGAGATAGCACAGTTCCGATAGGACTAGCGAGTTCAAACTCGGCAGGCTTAAAGTACTCGATGATGTGATTAAAATGAAACAAACCGGAGGTCCCTAGCTCTTACCGTTCCGGAGATATGGTAGTTTGAAGTTTGAAAAATTCCTTAGCTCGAATTAGCATAATTTCGTGCTAGCGCGAAAACTAGAGGAGATAGCGCATTCGTTCTTGTTCCATTCGATTCCTAGACAAAATCTACGTCTAGAAAGGTCTACCAGAACGGGATCGAGCCATAAATAAAGGGGTGAGAGCGATTTGAAGTTTAGGCCTTAACGAAAATATCGATTTTTAACGAAATTTTCGTCATTCGACGAAAAATTCATGTCGGAATTTCGAAGTTATTTTGCTTCGGAATATACATATTCGCGTCGGTAATTACGTAGAACATATCGGTTCGAACGTAAAACGCATAGGTTCCGAGAAAACTCGTAAAATAGGCCTAATATAGGGGTGAATATAGGGCCAAAATGGACAAACTTCAAGCGCTCGTAGCGCCTAAACTATCAACGCTAGGAAGTCGATCCGGGGCTGATTCTGAATCAGAAAAACGAGATCTTTCGAATGGTGCGGGAGGGAATGTCGTAGCTCGAAAAATATTAATTCCGGGGTGCAAATTAAGGATTTTTTGCGTTTTTTTCGCGGTTTTTTGCGATTATCTCGGCAACCGTTGGAGTAAACTAAAAATCCTACGCCGTTGTATTCGGCACGCCAAGACGCGTCGATTGACGTACGAATGGACCTCCTAAGTCCTACAGGAGCGAAAATGGATATGCGATTTTAGCGATTTTTAACGATTTTTTGAGGTTTCTTGCATTTTCTCGGCGACCGCTTGAAATAATCCAAACAAATCATATACCGTTGGAATCAGCGCGTCAAGACGCGTCGATTGGTGTATGATTGAACGCGATCGGACGAGGTTAAACTTTAAACGTCGATATCTCCGTAACGGTTGGAGCTACGCGGTTAATAATGCCAGATTTGGAATCTACTCGTCGAGACCTATCCGACAGGCCTATTTCCAACGCAATCGGACGAACTTTTCTTTAGCTCGAGAACGGTAAGAGATACAGCTTCCGGGATGGAAGATTTGGATTCTACGGGCCAAAATCTATCGGATAGACATATTTTGAACGCGATTGGACGCAAAAATATTTTGGGCCAAAAAATTTCTACCTCAAAGCATAGAAATTTTGTCGGTTTTTCGAGATAGCACAGTTCCGATAGGACTAGCGAGTTCAAACTCGGCAGGCTTAAAGTACTCGATGATGTGATTAAAATGAAACAAACCGGAGGTCCCTAGCTCTTACCGTTCCGGAGATATGGTAGTTTGAAGTTTGAAAAAATTCCTTAGCTCGAATTAGCATAATTTCGTGCTAGCGCGAAAACTAGAGGAGATAGCGCATTCGTTCTTGTTCCATTCGATTCCTAGACAAAATCTACGTCTAGAAAGGTCTACCAGAACGGGATCGAGCCATAAATAAAGGGGTGAGAGCGATTTGAAGTTTAGGCCTTAACGAAAATATCGATTTTTAACGAAATTTTCGTCATTCGACGAAAAATTCATGTCGGAATTTCGAAGTTATTTTGCTTCGGAATATACATATTCGCGTCGGTAATTACGTAGAACATATCGGTTCGAACGTAAAACGCATAGGTTCCGAGAAAACTCGTAAAATAGGCCTAATATAGGGGTGAATATAGGGCCAAAATGGACAAACTTCAAGCGCTCGTAGCGCCTAAACTATCAACGCTAGGAAGTCGATCCGGGGCTGATTCTGAATCAGAAAAACGAGATCTTTCGAATGGTGCGGGAGGGAATGTCGTAGCTCGAAAAATATTAATTCCGGGGTGCAAATTAAGGATTTTTTGCGTTTTTTTCGCGGTTTTTTGCGATTATCTCGGCAACCGTTGGAGTAAACTAAAAATTCCTACGCCGTTGTATTCGGCACGCCAAGACGCGTCGATTGACGTACGAATGGACCTCCTAAGTCCTACAGGAGCGAAAATGGATATGCGATTTTAGCGATTTTTAACGATTTTTTGAGGTTTCTTGCATTTTCTCGGCGACCGCTTGAAATAATCCAAACAAATCATATACCGTTGGAATCAGCGCGTCAAGACGCGTCGATTGGTGTATGATTGAACGCGATCGGACGAGGTTAAACTTTAAACGTCGATATCTCCGTAACGGTTGGAGCTACGCGGTTAATAATGCCAGATTTGGAATCTACTCGTCGAGACCTATCCGACAGGCCTATTTCCAACGCAATCGGACGAACTTTTCTTTAGCTCGAGAACGGTAAGAGATACAGCTTCCGGGATGGAAGATTTGGATTCTACGGGCCAAAATCTATCGGATAGACATATTTTGAACGCGATTGGACGCAAAAAATATTTTGGGCCAAAAAATTTCTACCTCAAAGCATAGAAATTTTGTCGGTTTTTCGAGATAGCACAGTTCCGATAGGACTAGCGAGTTCAAACTCGGCAGGCTTAAAGTACTCGATGATGTGATTAAAATGAAACAAACCGGAGGTCCCTAGCTCTTACCGTTCCGGAGATATGGTAGTTTGAAGTTTGAAAAAATTCCTTAGCTCGAATTAGCATAATTTCGTTCTAGCGCGAAAACTAGAGGAGATAGCGCATTCGTTCTTGTTCCATTCGATTCCTAGACAAAATCTACGTCTAGAAAGGTCTACCAGAACGGGATCGAGCCATAAATAAAGGGGTGAGAGCGATTTGAAGTTTAGGCCTTAACGAAAATATCGATTTTTAACGAAATTTTCGTCATTCGACGAAAAATTCATGTCGGAATTTCGAAGTTATTTTGCTTCGGAATATACATATTCGCGTCGGTAATTACGTAGAACATATCGGTTCGAACGTAAAACGCATAGGTTTCGAGAAAACTCGTAAAATAGGCCTAATATAGGGGTGAATATAGGGCCAAAATGGACAAACTTCAAGCGCTCGTAGCGCCTAAACTATCAACGCTAGGAAGTCGATCCGGGGCTGATTCTGAATCAGAAAAACGAGATCTTTCGAATGGTGCGGGAGGGAATGTCGTAGCTCGAAAAATATTAATTCCGGGGGTGCAAATTAAGGATTTTTTGCGTTTTTTCGCGGTTTTTTGCGATTATCTCGGCAACCGTTGGAGTAAACTAAAAAATCCTACGCCGTTGTATTCGGCACGCCAAGACGCGTCGATTGACGTACGAATGGACCTCCTAAGTCCTACAGGAGCGAAAATGGATATGCGATTTTAGCGATTTTTAACGATTTTTTGAGGTTTTTGCATTTTCTCGGCGACCGCTTGAAATAATCCAAACAAATCATATACCGTTGGAATCAGCGCGTCAAGACGCGTCGATTGGTGTATGATTGAACGCGATCGGACGAGGTTAAACTTTAAACGTCGATATCTCCGTAACGGTTGGAGCTACGCGGTTAATAATGCCAGATTTGGAATCTACTCGTCGAGACCTATCCGACAGGCCTATTTCCAACGCAATCGGACGAACTTTTCTTTAGCTCGAGAACGGTAAGAGATACAGCTTCCGGGATGGAAGATTTGGATTCTACGGGCCAAAATCTATCGGATAGACATATTTTGAACGCGATTGGACGCAAAAATATTTTGGGCCAAAAATTTCTACCTCAAAGCATAGAAATTTTGTCGGTTTTTCGAGATAGCACAGTTCCGATAGGACTAGCGAGTTCAAACTCGGCAGGCTTAAAGTACTCGATGATGTGATTAAAATGAAACAAACCGGAGGTCCCTAGCTCTTACCGTTCCGGAGATATGGTAGTTTGAAGTTTGAAAAAATTCCTTAGCTCGAATTAGCATAATTTCGTTCTAGCGCGAAAACTAGAGGAGATAGCGCATTCGTTCTTGTTCCATTCGATTCCTAGACAAAATCTACGTCTAGAAAGGTCTACCAGAACGGGATCGAGCCATAAATAAAGGGGTGAGAGCGATTTGAAGTTTAGGCCTTAACGAAAATATCGATTTTTAACGAAATTTTCGTCATTCGACGAAAAATTCATGTCGGAATTTCGAAGTTATTTTGCTTCGGAATATACATATTCGGGTCGGTAATTACGTAGAACATATCGGTTCGAACGTAAAACGCATAGGTTTCGAGAAAACTCGTAAAATAGGCCTAATATAGGGGTGAATATAGGGCCAAAATGGACAAACTTCAAGCGCTCGTAGCGCCTAAACTATCAACGCTAGGAAGTCGATCCGGGGCTGATTCTGAATCAGAAAAACGAGATCTTTCGAATGGTGCGGGAGGGAATGTCGTAGCTCGAAAAATATTAATTCCGGGGTGCAAATTAAGGATTTTTTGCGTTTTTTTCGCGGTTTTTGCGATTATCTCGGCAACCGTTGGAGTAAACTAAAAATTCCTACGCCGTTGTATTCGGCACGCCAAGACGCGTCGATTGACGTACGAATGGACCTCCTAAGTCCTACAGGAGCGAAAATGGATATGCGATTTTAGCGATTTTTAACGATTTTTTGAGGTTTTTTGCATTTTCTCGGCGACCGCTTGAAATAATCCAAACAAATCATATACCGTTGGAATCAGCGCGTCAAGACGCGTCGATTGGTGTATGATTGAACGCGATCGGACGAGGTTAAACTTTAAACGTCGATATCTCCGTAACGGTTGGAGCTACGCGGTTAATAATGCCAGATTTGGAATCTACTCGTCGAGACCTATCCGACAGGCCTATTTCCAACGCAATCGGACGAACTTTTCTTTAGCTCGAGAACGGTAAGAGATACAGCTTCCGGGATGGAAGATTTGGATTCTACGGGCCAAAATCTATCGGATAGACATATTTTGAACGCGATTGGACGCAAAAATATTTTGGGCCAAAAAATTTCTACCTCAAAGCATAGAAATTTTGTCGGTTTTTCGAGATAGCACAGTTCCGATAGGACTAGCGAGTTCAAACTCGGCAGGCTTAAAGTACTCGATGATGTGATTAAAATGAAACAAACCGGAGGTCCCTAGCTCTTACCGTTCCGGAGATATGGTAGTTTGAAGTTTGAAAAAATTCCTTAGCTCGAATTAGCATAATTTCGTTCTAGCGCGAAAACTAGAGGAGATAGCGCATTCGTTCTTGTTCCATTCGATTCCTAGACAAAATCTACGTGTAGAAAGGTCTACCAGAACGGGATCGAGCCATAAATAAAGGGGTGAGAGCGATTTGAAGTTTAGGCCTTAACGAAAATATCGATTTTTAACGAAATTTTCGTCATTCGACGAAAAATTCATGTCGGAATTTCGAAGTTATTTTGCTTCGGAATATACATATTCGGGTCGGTAATTACGTAGAACATATCGGTTCGAACGTAAAACGCATAGGTTTCGAGAAAACTCGTAAAATAGGCCTAATATAGGGGTGAATATAGGGCCAAAATGGACAAACTTCAAGCGCTCGTAGCGCCTAAACTATCAACGCTAGGAAGTCGATCCGGGGCTGATTCTGAATCAGAAAAACGAGATCTTTCGAATGGTGCGGGAGGGAATGTCGTAGCTCGAAAAATATTAATTCCGGGGTGCAAATTAAGGATTTTTTGCGTTTTTCGCGGTTTTTTGCGATTATCTCGGCAACCGTTGGAGTAAACTAAAAAATTCCTACGCCGTTGTATTCGGCACGCCAAGACGCGTCGATTGACGTACGAATGGACCTCCTAAGTCCTACAGGAGCGAAAATGGATATGCGATTTTAGCGATTTTTAACGATTTTTTGAGGTTTTTGCATTTTCTCGGCGACCGCTTGAAATAATCCAAACAAATCATATACCGTTGGAATCAGCGCGTCAAGACGCGTCGATTGGTGTATGATTGAACGCGATCGGACGAGGTTAAACTTTAAACGTCGATATCTCCGTAACGGTTGGAGCTACGCGGTTAATAATGCCAGATTTGGAATCTACTCGTCGAGACCTATCCGACAGGCCTATTTCCAACGCAATCGGACGAACTTTTCTTTAGCTCGAGAACGGTAAGAGATACAGCTTCCGGGATGGAAGATTTGGATTCTACGGGCCAAAATCTATCGGATAGACATATTTTGAACGCGATTGGACGCAAAAATATTTTGGGCCAAAAAAATTTCTACCTCAAAGCATAGAAATTTTGTCGGTTTTTCGAGATAGCACAGTTCCGATAGGACTAGCGAGTTCAAACTCGGCAGGCTTAAAGTACTCGATGATGTGATTAAAATGAAACAAACCGGAGGTCCCTAGCTCTTACCGTTCCGGAGATATGGTAGTTTGAAGTTTGAAAAAATTCCTTAGCTCGAATTAGCATAATTTCGTTCTAGCGCGAAAACTAGAGGAGATAGCGCATTCGTTCTTGTTCCATTCGATTCCTAGACAAAATCTACGTGTAGAAAGGTCTACCAGAACGGGATCGAGCCATAAATAAAGGGGTGAGAGCGATTTGAAGTTTAGGCCTTAACGAAAATATCGATTTTTAACGAAATTTTCGTCATTCGACGAAAAATTCATGTCGGAATTTCGAAGTTATTTTGCTTCGGAATATACATATTCGGGTCGGTAATTACGTAGAACATATCGGTTCGAACGTAAAACGCATAGGTTTCGAGAAAACTCGTAAAATAGGCCTAATATAGGGGTGAATATAGGGCCAAAATGGACAAACTTCAAGCGCTCGTAGCGCCTAAACTATCAACGCTAGGAAGTCGATCCGGGGCTGATTCTGAATCAGAAAAACGAGATCTTTCGAATGGTGCGGGAGGGAATGTCGTAGCTCGAAAAATATTAATTCCGGGGGTGCAAATTAAGGATTTTTGCGTTTTTTCGCGGTTTTTTGCGATTATCTCGGCAACCGTTGGAGTAAACTAAAAAATCCTACGCCGTTGTATTCGGCACGCCAAGACGCGTCGATTGACGTACGAATGGACCTCCTAAGTCCTACAGGAGCGAAAATGGATATGCGATTTTAGCGATTTTTAACGATTTTTTGAGGTTTTTGCATTTTCTCGGCGACCGCTTGAAATAATCCAAACAAATCATATACCGTTGGAATCAGCGCGTCAAGACGCGTCGATTGGTGTATGATTGAACGCGATCGGACGAGGTTAAACTTTAAACGTCGATATCTCCGTAACGGTTGGAGCTACGCGGTTAATAATGCCAGATTTGGAATCTACTCGTCGAGACCTATCCGACAGGCCTATTTCCAACGCAATCGGACGAACTTTTCTTTAGCTCGAGAACGGTAAGAGATACAGCTTCCGGGATGGAAGATTTGGATTCTACGGGCCAAAATCTATCGGATAGACATATTTTGAACGCGATTGGACGCAAAAAATATTTTGGGCCAAAAAATTTCTACCTCAAAGCATAGAAATTTTGTCGGTTTTTCGAGATAGCACACTTCCGATAGGACTAGCGAGTTCAAACTCGGCAGGCTTAAAGTACTCGATGATGTGATTAAGATGAAACAAACCGGAGGTCCCTAGCTCTTACCGTTCCGGAGATATGGTACTTTGAAGTTTGAAGAAATTCCTTAGCTCGAATTAGCATAATTTCGTTCTAGCGCGAAAACTAGAGGAGATAGCGCTTTCGTTCTTGTTCCATTCGATTCCTAGACAAAATCTACGTGTAGAAAGGTCTACCAGAACGGGATCGAGCCATAAATAAAGGGGTGAGAGCGATTTGAAGTTTAGGCCTTAACGAAAATATCGATTTTTAACGAAATTTTCGTCATTCGACGAAAAATTCATGTCGGAATTTCGAAGTTATTTTGCTTCGGAATATACATATTCGGGTCGGTAATTACGTAGAACATATCGGTTCGAACGTAAAACGCATAGGTTTCGAGAAAACTCGTAAAATAGGCCTAATATAGGGGTGAATATAGGGCCAAAATGGACAAACTTCAAGCGCTCGTAGCGCCTAAACTATCAACGCTAGGAAGTCGATCCGGGGCTGATTCTGAATCAGAAAAACGAGATCTTTCGAATGGTGCGGGAGGGAATGTCGTAGCTCGAAAAATATTAATTCCGGGGGTGCAAATTAACGATTTTTTGCGTTTTTTTCGCGGTTTTTTGCGATTATCTCGGCAACCGTTGGAGTAAACTAAAAAATCCTACGCCGTTGTATTCGGCACGTCAAGACGCGTCGATTGACGTACGAATGGACCTCCTAAGTCCTACAGGAGCGAAAATGGGTATGCGATTTTAGCGATTTTTAACGATTTTGAGGTTTTTGCATTTTCTCGGCGACCGCTTGAAATAATCCAAACAAATCATATACCGTTGGAATCAGCGCGTCAAGACGCGTCGATTGGTGTATGATTGAACGCGATCGGACGAGGTTAAACTTTAAACGTCGATATCTCCGTAACGGTTGGAGCTACGCGGTTAATAATGCCAGATTTGGAATCTACTCGTCGAGACCTATCCGACAGGCCTATTTCCAACGCAATCGGACGAACTTTTCTTTAGCTCGAGAACGGTAAGAGATACAGCTTCCGGGATGGAAGATTTGGATTCTACGGGCCAAAATCTATCGGATAGACATATTTTGAACGCGATTGGACGCAAAAAATATTTTGGGCCAAAAAATTTCTACCTCAAAGCATAGAAATTTTGTCGGTTTTTCGAGATAGCACACTTCCGATAGGACTAGCGAGTTCAAACTCGGCAGGCTTAAAGTACTCGATGATGTGATTAAAATGAAACAAACCGGAGGTCCCTAGCTCTTACCGTTCCGGAGATATGGTACTTTGAAGTTTGAAGAAATTCCTTAGCTCGAATTAGCATAATTTCGTTCTAGCGCGAAAACTAGAGGAGATAGCGCTTTCGTTCTTGTTCCATTCGATTCCTAGACAAAATCTACGTGTAGAAAGGTCTACCCGAACGGGATCGAGCCATAAATAAAGGGGTGAGAGCGATTTGAAGTTTAGGCCTTAACGAAAATATCGATTTTTAACGAAATTTTCGTCATTCGACGAAAAATTCATGTCGGAATTTCGAAGTTATTTTGCTTCAGAATATACATATTCGTATCGGTAATTACGTAGAACATATCGGTTCGAACGTAAAACGCATAGGTTTCGAGAAAACTCGTAAAATAGGCCTAATATAGGGGTGAATATAGGGCCAAAATGGACAAACTTCAAGCGCTCGTAGCGCCTAAACTATCAACGCTAGGAAGTCGATCCGGGGCTGATTCTGAATCAGAAGAACGAGATCTTTCGAATGGTGCGGGAGGGAATGTCGTAGCTCGAAAAATATTAATTCCGGGGTGCAAATTAACGATTTTTTGCGTATTTTTCGCGGTTTTTTGCTATTTTCTCGTCAACCGTTGGAGTAAACTAAAAAATCCTACGCCGTTGTATTCGGCACGTCAAGACGCGTCGATTGACGTACGAATGGACCTCCTAAGTCCTACAGGAGCGAAAATGGGTATGCGATTTTAGCGATTTTTAACGATTTTTTGAGGTTTTTTGCATTTTCTCGGCGACCGTTTGAAATAATCCAAACAAATCATATACCGTTGGAATCAGCGCGTCAAGACGCGTCGATTGGTGTATGATTGAACGCGATCGGACGAGGTTAAACTTTAAACGTCGATATCTCCGTAACGGTTGGAGCTACGCGGTTAATAATGCCAGATTTGGAATCTACTCGTCGAGACCTATCCGACAGGCCTATTTCCAACGCAATCGGACGAACTTTTCTTTAGCTCGAGAACGGTAAGAGATACAGCGTCCGGGATGGAAGATTTGGATTCTACGGGCCAAAATCTATCGGATAGACATATTTTGAACGCGATTGGACGCAAAAAATATTTTGGGCCAAAAAATTTCTACCTCAAAGCATAGAAATTTTGTCGGTTTTTCGAGATAGCACACTTCCGATAGGACTAGCGAGTTCAAACTCGGCAGGCTTAAAGTACTCGATGATGTGATTAAGATGAAACAAACCGGAGGTCCCTAGCTCTTACCGTTCCGGAGATATGGTACTTTGAAGTTTGAAGAAATTCCTTAGCTCGAATTAGCATAATTTCGTTCTAGCGCGAAAACTAGAGGAGATAGCGCTTTCGTTCTTGTTCCATTCGATTCCTAGACAAAATCTACGTGTAGAAAGGTCTACCCGAACGGGATCGAGCCATAAATAAAGGGGTGAGAGCGATTTGAAGTTTAGGCCTTAACGAAAATATCGATTTTTAACGAAATTTTCGTCATTCGACGAAAAATTCATGTCGGAATTTCGAAGTTATTTTGCTTCAGAATATACATATTCGTATCGGTAATTACGTAGAACATATCGGTTCGAACGTAAAACGCATAGGTTTCGAGAAAACTCGTAAAATAGGCCTAATATAGGGGTGAATATAGGGCCAAAATGGACAAACTTCAAGCGCTCGTAGCGCCTAAACTATCAACGCTAGGAAGTCGATCCGGGGCTGATTCTGAATCAGAAGAACGAGATCTTTCGAATGGTGCGGGAGGGAATGTCGTAGCTCGAAAAATATTAATTCCGGGGGTGCAAATTAACGATTTTTGCGTTTTTTTCGCGGTTTTTTGCGATTTTCTCGGCAACCGTTGGAGTAAACTAAAAAAGCCTAGGCCGGCACGTCGAGACGCGTCGATGGACGTAGGAATGAACGCCCTAAGTTCTACAGGAGCGAAACGATGGTCTCCGCGTAGAATCCGGGTATAGCTAAAACGTCGCTTCGCGGGACCTCCCGGAGCGAGTTTGGAAGAAGGTCCGGGGAAGTATCGGAGCCGAGGTGAAGGTGACTCCGGATAAAATCCGGGTAGAGCTGAAACGTCGCCTCGCGGGACCTCCCGGAGCGAGTTTGGAAAAACGGTCCGGGGAAGTCCCGGAGCCGAGGTGAAGGTGACTCCGGGTAAAGTCCGGGTAGAGCTGAAACGTCGCCTCGCGGGACCTCCCGGAGCGAGTTTGGAAGAAGGTCCGAGAAGTCCCGGAGCCGAGGTGAAGGTGACTCCGGATAAAATCCGGGTAGAGCTGAAACGTCGCC
>JAYRCI010000150.1:0-26140 GCA_038088585.1 Chrysina gloriosa | reverse complement strand
TCTAAATTGCGAAAGATAAAGATGAAATTTTCTATTTATTATATTTAATAAAAGTATGTAGTCTATAAAAGTTATTAGTTAATGGTTATAGTACGACTTTCGTAAATGAATAGACTGGGCAAATATGCGGTATGACGAGTCATTTGTCCTTTTCACAATGTAATATTATATTACAGAGGACAAATGACAGATGACACATGATACCGTATATTTCTAGACTGGGCAAATATGCGGTATGATGAATCATCCGTTCTTTTCACAATGTAGTACTATATTACAAAGGACAAATGACAGATGACATTATCATACCGCATATTTCTAGATCGAGCAAAGATGCGGTATGATGAATCATATGTTCTTTTCGCAATGTAATATATTAGAGGACAAATGACAAATGACACATCATACCGTATACTTCTAGACTGGACAAATATGCGGTTATTGTAGCGGCGATGTGGTAAGGCTAGTTTTCTCGACTTTCAGCCTAAATCCGCCGGTCCCCAATTCATTACCGATACAATCGCAACTAAACGAACTAAAGTTTGATCCTCGATACTACTAAATAAAGCTCTCTGTTTTCATATTTCCATGTCCTAGAACATAGTACGGAGGAGATATCTTTCCCTTTTCTTATATATATATATATATATATATCCGTATGTATTCTCGTATATACTAGAGTCTTTTATCTTAGAAATACTTAACTATATAGTTCCCTTTTAATAAGAGATATACATCTAGCATGTATAAATAGTCTATATCGATATTTACAACCTATTAACTACCACAACATGTCGCGATGAGAGATGCACGTGTCTTTTTTTCTTCGTGACTCGGTTAAGGCTAATCGATACGTCGTAGAACGAAGATGAAAAAACAAAAGGACAGCGTTTACAATAAGTTTTGTTTTTTTTTTTGGTGTTCTTCGAACTCCTTACTAGATATTGATTGTTTTGGATCGTCCATCTCTAGCACAGCGACTCGATTACAAAATCAGTCTGTCGATACTAAAATATTTTTTTCAAAAAAAAAAAAAAAATTAAAATACACGAACGAATTTCTCGCCCTATCTCTCGACTATATCGTATCCCTCCCCTCCATATACACATTTAAGTCGATACGAAATGGAGTTTTTATAATTTTTTTTTTTATTATTTTAGCGGATCGTCTTGGATATAGTATGCACATACCTCTCGTTTGCTTCGTCTTTTTGCTTTAACTAAAAAATACTTTATGCTTCATCCTTTCTGAAGAGGGTGAAACGTAAAATACCTCGAGACGACGACGTATATAAAAAAATCATCTTAGAGAAGTTACCTTAATCTAACTAGTTACATCACAGAAATAAAAGAACAGAATTTGCCCAGTCGAATTTGCGAATCGACTGCGAAAAGAAAATAAAAATAAAAATATCATCACTTCTGCGTGTTCGATCGGCGTCGGCGGATTTGGGGAGAACGGAAATGGGGCGTTTCGAACATACGATAGTTTCGCGCGGAAATTACACGGAAATAACGGATAATTTCCCGATAATTTTTCGTACTAACGTAGAAGACGTTAATCGGAAAACGGCAAAAAACCGACTAAGGTCGTAGTTAATAATGGTAAAATACATTTCTTTAGCTTACAAGGAAACAATGGCAACTGAAAAATTCCGATATCGACGAAACTGTACTGACTGAAAGAGCACTTTAGTATAAGAAGAACGCAATTTTTTCCAGCGGCCGAATCCCACCGATTTCGGGGTAGAGCACGATTTTTTAATTTTTGTAATTATCTCGGAAACTATCGCCGATATCTGCAATTTTTTTTTTTAGAATATAATTGGAAGTATATTACATAGGCTCAAGGATGGGGCAAATTATTTTCGGAACACAATTAATTTCCTAATAGTTTTTTTTTTGTAATTATTTATCACAAATAAAGTCGGTTTTACGTAAAAAACGGTGCCGGGTAACAAATTTAGACGGCTAATAGTAAAGACATTACAAAACGATAATAAAGTTTCGGTTGTCATTGATTGATGTACATAGATAAGTGTCGTTCTAAATATCAAATACTTGAGAATTACTAATTATTTCGATAACGTTTCAGAGAAATACGAAATATATTCAGACAGATATGGATTAAGTGCTTAAATTTTTGTGATGTTTCTTTTTCTACAATGAAAATTGAACAATTGAATTCTTCAAATGAATTATTGGAATAGAAATATGAGAATAAAATTTTTCGGAACTAAATGTCAGAAATTGTGTATAGGTGAGTTAAGCTTGGAAAATTACTACGTTTTTTGCGAAGACATTCTGATGGAAATTTGTTGTGAAATTGTAGTTTCAAAATGATTTTCACGATTTTTCAATTTTCGTAATTATCTCGGAAACTATCGCCGATATCTCCATATTTTTTTTTTAGAATATAATTTGAAGTATATTACATACGCTCAAGGATGGGGCAAATCATTTTCGTAGAAATTAAATGAGGAGTGACCAGGCCCCACCTACCACACTTTTTCTAATATTTTCTTTTTTAATTATTAATCACAAATAACGTCGGTTTTACGTAAAAAACGGTGCCGGGTAACAAATTTAGACGGCTAATAGTAAAGACATTACAAAACGATAATAAAGTTTCGGTTGTCATCGATTGATGTACATAGATAAGTGTCGTTATAAATATAAAATATTTTCGATGACTAATTATTGGTTTTGTAATTTGAAACTTGCTGAGCTCGTGGCGAACAAAAAGTGTCTCGCAACAGTTGAAGATCGGGTTACGAGGATATTTTGACGGACTAGAAAAACATAAAGCGACATTTTGGCGAGGTTCGAGTGTATTTCGTATTTCTTTGAAACGTTATCGAAATAATTAGTAATTCAAAGTATTTTATATTTAACCTTCCTATACTCACGCATACGGTCTGTGAGACCGACTTATATAGTATACTATACGTCTTTCATTTTGACGTGAGTATAGGAAGGTTAAGACGACATTTATCCATGTACATCAATCAATGATAATAGAATCTTTATTATCGTTTTTTAATATCTTATTATTAGCTGTCTAAATTTGTTATTCTCTGCCGTTTTCTACGTAAAACCGACTTTATTTGTGATAAATAATTTTTTTTTAAATGTATGAGGTACCCGTTTCCCCGCTATTAATTTTTTCCGACAATAATTAGTGCTATCCTTAAAGCTGGAAATGTTATTTATATTATGTTTTGTTTTATATTTGTTTAATATTATTTTTGTATCTGCGTATTTAAAAAGGGTATAATAAATGTTGATATTATTATGTTTGGATGTATTACTTAAGTAATAAAAAATATCCCGAAGAAAAAGCACTTAGGATCGGGCCTGCAGCCATTTCGGTAGATGGACGCTTACTTTCGTTTAACACAATTATATTACAATATTTCTTTAAACCGTTATGGAAATAAAAAATAATTTCTAGAAAAATATATATTTATTGCGACAATCAATGACGTTTTCTACATAAAACCGACTTCATTTGTGATGAATAAAAACAAATCATTCGAAAGAAATGGCGGTATAGGGTAACCAGTTCCCCGTTTTTAATTTTTCCAAAAATAATTAGCGTCATCCTTGAGACTATGTAACATACTTTATTTGTGAGAATTGAAAATCCTTTTTTTTTTTTTTTTAAGAAATGGAAGGGTACGAGGTACCCGTTCCCCGGCTATTAATTTTTGTTCCGTAAACAATTTCCGCCATCCTTGGGACTATGTGATATGCTTCAAATCATGTTTTGAAGAAAAAGAAAGACATTTGCGATGGTTTCCGAGATATTTACGAAAATTAAAAAATCGTGCAAATTTTTCGAGGTGGCCGTAATGAAATGCATTCCGGACGCAGTAAAAGCTCGGAAAACCGTTGAAAGTGTTGCGCAATCTAGGCGCTCTACAATACATAGTTATACAATTTTACCAGTCATTTCGGCTGATGGACGCTTACTTTCATTTAACACAATTATATTCTAGTATTTCTTTAAACCGTTATGGAAATAATATATAATTTCCGCCATCCTTGGGACTAAGTGATATGCTTCAAACCATATGCTGAAGAAAAAGAAAGATATCTGCGATAGTTTCCGAGGTGTATGTATTTACAAAAATTCAAAAATTGGGCAAATTTTTGTAGGTGGCTGTACCCTAAAAATCGATGGGGGGATTCGACAGCTGAAAAGACAAAAGCCTGTTTCTTATATAGCAAGGTACTGTTTCAGTATGTACAGTTTCATCGAGATCAGAATTTCTCAGTTGCCGGTGTTAGCACCTTAGAAAAAAAAAAAAAATGAGAAACCGTTCAGTAACAGCTGCCTTTCTCGTTGATCGTTCCGAGTATTTTAAAAATAGAAAAGTGCCGATTAACTAATAAATATGTAGGAATTTATAAAGTATACGAACGACGAAAGAAAACAGAAGACAAATGTGCAACGCGTCGTATGTATCGACCGTCCCTCCCTCCTCCTCCCCTCCCGCAATTCGTCACTAAAACTGATTAAAATCGCTGAACCTACCGTATGAAACACGTACGACACAACTTCGTCGGTCCGATGCAATTGTCATGACAGAACGCGCCACATTTTTTACAAACGATCATCGCTTTAAGGCTACAGGAACAAGAGTCACTTCCGACGGCGGTCGTCGTCGCGGTTGCCGTGACGAGACGGCTCTTCTGTTGTTGTTGTTGTTGTTGTTGCTGTTGCTGCTGCTGTTGCTGTTGTTGAGGATGAGCCTGCTGTGGGACGATCGCCGCCTGAGTCTGGTGCGGTTGCATGGCTGCCCCAGGATGATGCTCCACCAGCACGTTATCTCCGCCCGGACCGCCGGCGCCGCCTCCGCCGATAATCGTATAGTTCTGTAATTGGTTGTCGACGCTCACGTCGCCGTACACTACCGTCTGTTGAATCCTCGGCGGCCGTCTGGTGACGGCCTGCGTGCCCGGATTCGGGCATTGTACGATGAAATCGTTGGACGCCCCGGGGGCGGCTGCGGCGACCGAGGGGCCGGGCACGTTGACGTGCTCGACGTCGGCGCTGGCCGGTCGACCTCTCGAGCCGACCGAGACCAGTTGCGACGATTGTCCGGTGTTGATGACGCTCACCGATTGGTGCTGAGAGGGCGGGGCGCTGGACGAACGTGGGATGGTGTGCGGATCGCCGACGCCGGCTCGTTGCACCAGGATGTACTGTCCGACGTGGGACATGCGATTTTGGCTTTCAACAACCTATTTGGATTTTTTCGAAACGAAATCAGTTAGTAAGGTACGTACAGAGCGAGAAAATACGATTGGGCTTAGTTGGCATTCGATGGTTGGTTGGTTGGTTACTATAGCAAAACCAAGTCGAATTGGCGGACGGCAAATATGTCAACTAATTTACAGTCCCCTTGCTACGCAGCCCGCTGGTCTACAATTTCGGTACTTGTACAGGCCTATTCAGAATTTTGCTGTTTCTGTGTACGATTTAGTTTAACTGGTTTTGTCACCACGCAATCGTTTATAATAATAAAATCGGTGACACGTGTTTCGCTAGCTGGAGACAAGCATCATCGTAACCGTATAAACCGAATACGGAATAAATAAATACATAGCAGGAAAAAAAAAGACATAAAACAAAGTACAAAGATGAAAGTATACAAGGCGATCTACAGACCAGTACTAACATTCGGAAATAGAACGTGGATAATGAATGAGAGACCTAGAAGCAGAGTAAGGAACATGCGGAATGACCCTGCGGGACAAAGTCAAAAGCGGAGAAATAGAAGAAAAGTTGGAAATCGGAAGCATGGAAGAATGCATAGAAGAAAGTCAATTAGGATGGTGGGGACGCCGTCAAATAATGGATGAAATAGCGCAAATGAAAGAAGTATACGAAACTAAATGGTAAGGGAAAAGAGGAAGACTAAAAAGAAGACGTGGGACGACATCATCAGTGCAATTCTCGAAAAGAAATGCATCAAAAGGGAAGAGGCAACTAGATTGGCAAAGGATAGTCGATTTTGTCTATTGTTAAACAATAGACAAAATCGATGTGCCTATCCCCGAAAGAGTAGAAAGGTTTACTGAAGATATATATATATATACAGGGTGTAACTGTGGAAATCGTAAATTTATTAATATGGTCAAGCTGGTATAGTTAACGTAATCAGCCAAAACAATAGCGAATCACGCGAAACGTTTTTGCTTAATGTTAATAAAATTTTGGTCCACTACATTTATACATTACGGTAGTGTATTTTTCGTAGACTTTTATTTGAAAGATAAGAGATTTTTAAAAGTCGAATGAAATAGTCGGGCATTCAGTCAGTATTCGGGTATTCTACAATGTAAGCAGATGATTTCATTGAAATAGCGCCGACGGCCAGTAAATAGCACCTTATCGACAAGTTTAAGTTGGTATTTCCGGCAATAGTGAACACATTCTCATGCATTGTGCCTAAAAATTGGCGGGTATGTCCACTATTGCCGGAACTACCCACTTAAACTATCCGCGAAATTTAAAAACACGTTTACTAGGGAAGTATTATACTTGAACGTGAGCACGTACACTAAAACAAGGAACGCAGTGTTGCCAAATTGTATTACTATGTTACTCAAGTATAACGTTGAAATTCTTTTTTGACTTACTACGTACCGAGGGCACTTCCTTAACGTTCTAAGCACGCATTTTTACTCCACCTTTTCACTGTCATACAAATATCTTATCTCATACTTAAGCCAAAACCTTTTGGCGCAGTTCATATAACTTTCGGATTGCTGACATTTCTTTTTTTTTTGAAACATTGACATTGACAAATTTTGGAAAAAAACATTATTTTTCTCGCAACGTTTAAGAAGGTAGAGAAACACCCCTCACCGATTTTATTATGAAACAATTGTGTGATAAGGAGTTTACCGACGTGATATAGTGTCAATAATACTACATCACAGTCCTTCCAATCACCTTCATTTGTCTTGTTATTTATATTTTGTATCTTCCTCTATAATTTTGTTGCTTTATAAAAACGGCCTTTTTAAAAACTAGATACTATTTGCTCGAGCAGGGCGTCCGTTGAAAAATTATTACGTGGTGATTTCCTAAATTTGAATTTGGGGGCATATAACTCTGTCACGCCCTTTTCTTTGTGATTGGTCGACGCTCAAGGGGAATTAATGTATCCTTGCCGTATCTACTTGGTTTTACAATATTAATAACTAAATTCGCTATAGTCTCGACACTTTCGGGGGCGCACGCGCAATAAGATTGCAGTTGTAATAACGACGGTGCGCACCTCCGACGACTTTGAAGCTGAATTATCATGCACGCAGCGGCAATAAAAACAAACAGTAGTTCTGCAACGGACGGAAAAAATAAGCAAATACTTATTATTTTGACAGATGCAAATGTGAACCAAACAAAGTTACTAACATTAACAGATCGTCAGCTGCAATCATTTATAAATAGAGTTGCTCGATTTGCGCCAACACTACTACAACTATCTGAAACGACTGTACCAGAATAGCAACATTGCGCTATACGAATACAGATGGCGTTATACTATACATTGAAACTAGTACGTTTTATGTTATGCTATTTTATTCTAGGCAGTCGTATCACATAGCTATAGTACTGTTGGCGCAAAGCGAGCAACTCTATTTATAAATACGGTGTACAATGTGTGTATTTTGGGTAGGCGACGAATAAAGGATAGTAATTTTCTTTTTTTTTCTCGTTAATTTGTTTGGTGCCTAAGGCTCTGTTATTATTACAAAAATTAATTTAAAAAAACCGTCAAAAACGATATCAAGTACTGCCAACTAAACCAATCAATTTTAAAGACAGATATCCAGATAGTTTTCCTTTTGTACTCGAATAAGTGCTAGAATTACTACGTCTAGAAAGACTTAACATTACCATTCAATTACCTCCAAAAAAATGTACTAAACAATAGCGAGAAGTTCGCCACACTAATTTCAACAACTACGTCATCATCACAGCGCAAACTTTATATATACCTAGCCCGGGCAAACAGCGGTAACAGCGTACAATTACTACATAATATTGAGCAGAAGTGCTGGCTGTACACGTTTAGGACTTAAGTTACGATGAGAAAATTAATGGGGGATTGCAGCCAAGGATGAGTTGAAATAAAAGACTCTCTTTGGTCACTCGAATTGATTTAATCCTTCGTCGGAAATAAGTAGGGATTCATCTCCGATGAAGGATTAAATCAATTCGACAGTTTAGACTGACCAAAAGAGAGTCTTTTATTTCAACTCATCCTTGGCTGCAATCCCCCATTAATTTTTTCCATTTTAAATTAAGTCATTACGAGATAAGTTAAGACGAGCGCCGATTCAGCATTCCCTTATCTAGTCGGTAGTAGCGAGTAGTTTTCTGGGTGTATGTAGGCTGTCATAACTTATTTCGTAATTACCACTGTTTGCCTGAACTATATATAACAGTACAACAGGCCTTAAAGGCCCAGAGCTTGTTCGAAACCATCGAACCGTATACGTACGTATACGGTACCGCTCCCGGTCCCCTTGGTGGCATTCCATTACTTTTTTTCGGACTCATTTTAGGTTTACAAACTGCTACTGATTCGACGTGTTTCAGGATTACAAACTGGTACGATCCGGTTTCGATCCCCGGACCTTCTCGTTGTGAAGCGCATGCTTTACCACTCAGCCACTAAGGGAGTTACCGCGCAAACTTCCGGCAATAAAAATCCCCAGTCCCCGAGTCTTATAGGCTATTCTGACTGTTTTTTAGCAGTACAAACCAACCGTTTGTCATGTTCTGTTACGTTTTTCTTGTATTCGCGCGTATCGTAATTTCTAACGTTACTTGCTTTTATTTAATCCTTGTTCGTGGCTTTGGCGATCCAAAAACGATAATAAGACAACGGAACTGCGCAGTATTTCCCCCTAATATCCAACAAAATGTCGGAAGTTCACCCGGAACAAAACCCTTGGAAGGAAATTCACTTCAACAACGCGTTTACTCCACCAAAGTCTACGATAATCTGACCTAACCCCGATTATACGTCAAACGGAAAACGGAAATCAATTATGCACGTAGGTCCACCCTACCGTGAAAATCGATAGGCTAGCGATAACGTAAGTATATCGACCGCAAGATGACTCCCAAGGTCACGAACAAAGATTAAATAAAAGCAAGTAACGACAGAAATCACGATACGCACGAATAAAAAAGAAAATGTTACAGAACATATCAAGATTGATGTAGCCCTTTCTTTTAATGTCGTGAATAGTGGCTTTGGAGACCCCAAATCTATTAAATAGTCTTCTTTTTGATCATTCTTCCCCAAATAAAGTAATTATTTGCATATTTTAGTAGGACTTCAACGCAGTATAATGACATATGTCAATAATGATTTTAAAATGATTTGACAAGACAAAACCCAAATTTAAACTACATTATCTTATGTGTCCGATTTCTTGTTGCCGCAATAGCACGGCAAGTGACCACCCTTAGGCCACCTACTACATATACCCTCATCCCCTGCAAGTTTAGGATGATAACGTAGTTGTCGAAATCTGATAAAGGTAAAATTCATCTCGATTTTTCTCGAAAAAAATACAACTACAAAGCAAATTCTACAAACGACTTGAACGGCGGAAAATAAATCCAAACAACTTAGACTGACCGCGACATGCCGACCCATTGACATTACCGACGTTAATGTACTCACTCACTTCGGGGCTCAAAGTTTGCGCCTGCGGCAAGACCGCCATCGTCACGGGAATTCCCTGTCCGGACGTGAACACGTGCCTGACCACCACCGGCGGGCTCGGTTGCCTCTGCTGCTGGTACTGGACCGTTCTAGCTTTCACCTTCACCCCGTTACTGTTCTGGATCATCTGATAGCTGCCGCTGCCGGCCGGTAGAGGGGGCGTGAACGTCTTAGCCGTGCTCCTCGTCGAAGATATGCTCCCGCATTGCGTTCGATTGTTCTCGCACTTTTTCGCGCTGTTGGCGGCGGCCGCCGCCAGTAAGGAGGGAGGCGGTTTCAACTGGCAGCGGAGCTGATCGCGATTGGGACTGTTCTGGATGACGGCCTGGCAGATTTGATAGCTGCGCTCGAGATTAACGGCCCCAGGCGGAGGTTTGTTGTTGCTTCGATTACGATTGCTGTTCGTCGACGATTTGGTTTTCGTTTTACCGTGCGACGGCACGGCCCGTATCGGTTGGCTGGTACTCAGCGCCAAGTAAGGGACGGCGGACGAACTCTGAACCATACCGTGCTTGGGCAAGATCGGATTCTGCGCGGCTTGATTCAACGACTGATTCATCATCGGACTGGTATTTACGACCGAAGGCAAACATACGATCGTAGTAGGCGGGATTATTGTAGTTACCGTCCGACTGATAGCCGGCGTTACCGTCGAATTCGATCCGGCAGCGTTGGCGCCGCTAACCGTGCTCGTCACTAAACTGTCCGAACTGACGATTTCTGGCGTCAACGTCACTTCTAATTCCAGCTTGATCTGATTGCTGCGGGGGAAAGAGATGTACGATTGTTGCTGGTTGGCGGGGGCGCTTTCGGTCTGATTGCTGTCGTTTTCCGAACCGTTCGTCGTATTCGATGCGAAATCGTTGTCGATTTTCATGTAGGACCAATCGTTGGAGACCGGAAACGTGCCTTCTTCCAAACGAACTTCCAGTTCCTCCTGCATCGGGATCACTTCGACGTGTTCGGCCGTGTTTTCCGTACCGACGAGGCCGGCGGGAACGGAGTCGAGGGCATGGATGGGAACCTCCAGTAATTTCTCCGTACTCGAATCGACGACGTCCCAACAGCAATCATCTAAAATTAAACAAAAAATAATCATTATCTAATTTATTTTTATCTTCTCCCCTTTCTACCTTTCGGTGTAAAAGGTGGGGGTCACCGAGCTGCACACGTACTGTTTGGTGCATTAAAAACATAACGATAATTTTTTCCAATGACATACTAAAAATGTATCAAATAAATCACACTCACCTCTGGCGACCGTGAACAGCGTGGCGTGCATATTCTCCTCGACCTTCTCCTCGCCCTTTTCGGCTAGGGACACGGGAATCTGCCCCGATTCGAGCACGTAATTCTCGGCATCGAGGAACCTGTCCTCGATGGCGACGTCCTCGTCCGATATATCCCTTACCCTTTCGAAGTTGGATTCCAACTGCGATAACACCAGATCGGATTCCACGTTAGCTTCGAACTTGTCATCGATGCAAACACCTTCTATGCAGTTTTCGGGGCAGCTTTTCTCCAAGACGATGGTGTCCCGTTGAAGGATAAGGGAACTGGGCAAGAAGGATCCGTTAACGTCGTTCTGTTCGCCCTGAACGACTTCCTGTCCGTCGATCTCTTGGGTTTTTTCGAACGACAGAGAATTCTCGTAATGCTGCTCCTCTTTAATTTCTTCCTTCGATTCGATCTTGTCGACGTTAGCGTTGTCTCCTTCGACGACATCGGAAAGTCCAGGCGAAGCGGGTTTATCGTAATCCGTATCGTCGGATTTGTCCTGTTCATCTGGGATTTGTTCGGGAGTCTCCGACGAGTCGTTTTTCTCCTCTTCCTCCAAGTCGTCGGTTATGATATTTCTATCGAACAGTTTGTCGTCCACTTGCGACAGCTGATCGGCGATGATCGAAACGCTTTCGTTAATTTCGGAGAACCGGTCGTTCGTGTTAGGGCGATTATCGTTCAGTTCCGGAGGAATTTCAGCGGTTTCGGACGTTTGAGGATCGTCCAGTAGATCGACGCTTTCGCCATCGACACGTTCGTTCGGAATACTTTCCGTCTCGAAAGTCACTTCCTCCTTACCTTCGTTAACGAAGTCGATTTGATCGTTGTTATCCGTTTCGATCGTTTCGACGCTCGGTTGTCTTTCCTCCTCGTCATTGATGCTGTTTAAATTACTCGCGGTTTCGTCCTTTTCCTCCGCGTCATCTTCTTCGGTGACGTTCTCCTTATCCTCGCTCTCTATCGTGGTTATCTCCGAAACGGTTTCGCTGAATGTGGGGGTGGGCGTCTTGCGTTTCGGAGACCTCAGTTCCCGATCGGAACTGACGGAGCGTCTCCTCTTTTCCGCTTTACTAATCGTCGCCTCGTTCTCCCTCGTTACGACGATGGTCGTCTCACCTTTCTCCGTCAACGTATTATTAATACTCACTATGGTCAATTCGTCTTTACCGAGGTTCTGGTCGTCGGTTGAGGTGTACGAATTTTCATTAATCTGTAAGGGATCTACCTCGTTCATAACGTTAATTTCCGGTTCCTTAGACGCGATAGGCGTAAACACCAATTCGGGCTTGTGAGTTTTATGAGATCGTATCGGCAATAAATCCGGAACCGGCGTCTTCGTTATCGTCTCCTGATGCTGCTGCAGTTCCTCCTTGAAATTCGAACAGGATCGCGTAACGGCACCAACAGTTCGTACTCGTTTCACGGGGGCGGTTTTTGTTTGTTATTTAAGGTAGAGTTCCGCAATTTAATCGTCGTCTTAATAGGAGGTCTCGAATAATTTTGCACGTTAACGGGCGTATCGGCGCCGCCTTGGGTGCGATCGCCCCAGATCGGCTCGAAATGCTTCAATTTCCAAGGATCTAACTTGCTGCGTTCCTTATCGGCTTCCGACTTTAATTTCTGTTGGTTTTCCGGCGTGAATTCCCCCTCGGCCAATCTCTCTTGCCATTCGAGACATGCCCTCGCGAAGAATTCGTTATTTAAACTAGAAGCGTTTAATCTTACAGAATCTACTAAGTTAGTGATTATTTGACGGTCTACCGATGGTAAAAGTTGCACTAGCTTCTGCTGATACAGCGGAGGTAAAACGGAAAAGGTATACTTATTTAGTAAAGCCCTTAAGCTAATATTTACCAGTATGGAATCGGGCGTCTCGAGATCGATGCAACCCTCTTTCGTTTGCTCTAGCTGCGCGGCCGTCGACAACTTCTTGTTTGAGCGCTTTCCTTTGTTTCATGTTGAATCCGGGTATCGAAGCGAGCACTTCTTTCATCGTGGGCGTTTTAATACTAGGCACTGACGTTACTTCTTCGACAGGTTGGGGGTAAAGGCTTGACTATGATTTTGGGCACGGTCGACGGGCTACCTGAGGCGATCGTAGTGTTCTTTTTCCTTCGCTTTGCTTGTTGTCGTAGTGCATGTTTGATGATCTTCTTGTTGTAGAAGCTGTGCTTGGGGTCGTCTATGCCTTCGTAACAGTACTTGCTGATGTTCTTCACACCATTCTTGCTAGGAGGGTTAGTTTCTTCCGACGAGTCCTCGCCGTTGTACAAATTATCGCTCTTACTCTGTTGGATGTCCGGAATGATATCTATTTCCATTACGTAAACGTTGAAAACAGTCACTTACAGACCAAACACATAGCAGAGAACTATAGGCGCACGAGCGCAGCGGGATCGCGAAAAATTCACATTCACCCCATTTTTAACGTGTCGAAGGGGCGATACGGAGAAGATGGTGGCGCAAAAATGTTTCGCGTACGATAATTGACTGACTTCCTATTCATGGACAGTGCTCATCATTACGGGAAAATCAGCAGCTTCTTCAATACTAACACCAGAATCCTGACAATAAAAATTTATCCGCCATTTCATAAATGGACCATAAACAGGTTGAATATAGCGCGCGTTCATCCGGGCCGAACGCTTCCAGCGCCGAAACCGATTGAGATCAGCTGGTATAGCGTACGGCTGAATCGACCGATTAGGATCCTGTTTCTTAGATTATTTCGTAATTTGTTTATTATTTTCTATTACTAATGCGGCAACAAAAAATCGGACACATAAGATAATGTAGTGTAAATCAGGCTTTTGCCTTATTAAATTTTATTTAATTTATAAATCACTATTGACATATATCATTAATGTCACTATTAGAGTTTGTTGAAAAGGTGGATGACGTGTTTCATTAAATAGTGTAAAACGGTTCATATTTTATTATTCAATGATAAGTTGTCATTGAATAATAAAATTCGGTGAGTGACAGCGCCAGCCCGATTTACACTACTTAATGATAACACGTCATCCACCTTTCTAACAAACTCCAATCATTATACTGAAAAGGATTTATTTTGCTCTGCTTCAAGAATGCTTTCCCTTTCATAAATATAGGTACTTTAATAAAAATGCAAATATGTCAAAATAATATCAACTCCATATCACTCTCTTCAAAACACTCTTTAACCTCCATATTCCACTCTGTACTCTCTACTATTTCTAGTGTACTGTTCCTAACAGTGAGCAGTTTTATTTGAAAGCCACGTAATCAAACGATTTAAGTTTGGAACGCTGATGTCTTGGTTAAAGAAATTATTATTTCTAAGCAGTGCCTGTAAATGTTTCTACGCCAATGAAGTTAGCAGGCCTGCAATTTTACCAAAATGTAGTGGCACTCCCTGGCGCTCGAATTAAGTGCATAGACGTATCGTTAAATGGGCGTTATTCGCTTTGTCAGTTGTCACTACTGTTATTTGACTAATTTCTTAACATTTATATCTTAAATTTCAAGCAATTCTTTTCAGAGTTCATTAATTATCGTTTGCTAAGTTGCATGTAAGAAATAATGTTTGATAAAAGAGCGGATGACGTGTTATAATTTCGAGCTTGTTAAAAAGGTGGTACTGGACCAGGACGTATGTCGGTGAACGCAGCGTCTAGCGCGAATGTGCCCTCCTACCTATTCTCCACTCAACTGACTTTAGTACGGTGCGCTACATACGCACTTTCCCGGTACCACCCTTTTAACAAACTAAAGGGATCATTAAGTAGTGTAAACCGGACTCACGTTGTCATTTCGACGAATTTTATTATTCAATGATAACTTATCTATGATGGTGGTTAGGGGCGTCATGTTCAAATTAGAGATGAGTCGTCTCTCAACATCATCTCCCTCATCTCTACTCATCTTAACGAAAATAAATATGTATATGAATTCTTCGTTTTTACATTTCGATTCTCGTCGACATTATTCATAGAATACTCAACATACTCAACATTATTCTTAATCTACTTCATAGTACTGTGTTACCACCTTAAGAGCTAATAATTGCTAACGGCAGGTAGTGCCAACTTAGGGTTATGAGGGGAATATAAGGCAATATAAGATGATAATGTAGGTTCTTGACCGATGAGAAATGTACAAGAAAAATTCTCTGAGCGGACAGTCAATATATATCAATTAAAAGTCTAGGGGTAAAACATGTGGCAGACGTTTCGAGGCTACGTTCTTCTCATTCTCAATGTCTAAAAGCCAACACAAACGCGAATAGTTCCATTCTTGGCTAATTGTATTCCAAGTATAAACCATTACGAAGGAAAGTTGGCAACTTGTAGAGATTAAAGAAAACCCGTTTATTTTCCAAAATTGACAGTTGGTTTAGTTAATGTCTGAATATAGGTTCTGATGATGACAACAATTGGATGAAACTGTGCGTTTGCATTTGTTTCCGCTGCTGATTTAAATTATCTAAAAGAGGCGACAAAGTTCGCCTAATGTTGACGAGAAAAATGACGCCAACTTAACGAATATCTTCGGAGTTTAAGGTTTTATTTCAGAAATAGGTTAGGTCGATTTCTAAATTGTTTTGATTCTAGAAAGAAATGTAACGTAATCAATTCGCATTGATCCGACAAAATGTTGTACAAACGAAGCTCGAACTACCCCGGAGTTGGTGATTAACCCGAATTCGCTGCAAAAAGCTTAAAATTTATGATGGGGACGAACGCAGAGGTCAGCGTCCGTAAGTACTGCCGTTATATGAAAATCCAACGCATCATCATCGTCGTCGTCGTGGTCCTCTTCTTAGTTCCATGGATAACCCATTACTACCTATCGACGGTCGAAAGGAATTCGATCCACATCACGCACAGTGCCCATTCGCACGCCGATTTACCCGAAGATCTGACCCCGCTGAGAGGTAGCGATTTGCAAACGAGGATAGAGGAGCTTTTACGGATCAAAGGATCCGTATCGAGCGAGTTGAGAGAAATGGAGCACAAGCGACAGCGACTTCTCACCGAAATTCAATTGTATACCAAAAATATAGAACAATTGAAAACCGAACTGTTGCATCAACAAACCGAACTGACTAAATTGAAAATGTCAGTTGAACAAGCGCAGGTAGCTCAACGAGAAGCCCTCGAGCAAAACACGCCCGAATTAGCTTTACCGAAAAGATTCGTTCCTAATCAATTACCGTCGATATTACCGGTACCGTCGCGGCAGCAAACCAGAAACTGTAGGATGTTTTCGTGCTTCGATCATTCGAGATGCTCCATCACGTCCGGTTTTCCAGTTTATCTCTACGATCCCGATCAGTATCCCGTGATGCATTACGGATGGGATATCGACGGTTTCCTCAAAACGACGCTTAAACAAGCGCTCGGTTATAACGCGCATTTCACGAACAATCCTAGGGAGGCGTGTGTCTTCTTAGTTCTGGTGGGGGAAGCTTTGAGAGATAGTGACGATGTTAGTGATCACGTTAGTAGACTGGTCGATGTACCATCGCTGGATTCAAAAGCGTTGAAACGGTTGCCGTATTGGGGCGGCGACGGGAGGAATCATGTCTTGCTGAATCTGGCGCGGAGGGATCTGTCTTCGAATTTGGGTGACGTTTTCACTGCTATAGATACAGGTAAGATTTAAATTTTGCATGTGAAAATTGCCACTTCGTTTGCACAAATTTGACTAATCGGGAACGCTTTCATTTGGTAGTTAAAGTTTGTCGAGGCGGAAATCAACTAATCGACTGTGTTTGGTCCTCATTTGGAAAATAAATAACACGATAGAGATGCGATTGGTTTAATTTCGTTGCATACTACTGGTATTTACCTCAAATCTGCAGTGGATGGCGCTGTAGATTGTTTTGGGAGAAATAAGGTTATGATAGAAAGCGCGACGTATCTCAAGATAACAACTGTCAAGCGCCACGTCAGATTTACTGACACAAAATGACAACTGTCAAATGCCATATCAGATTTACTGACATAAAATGACAATTGTCAAATGTTATGTCAGATTTGCTGGTATAGAATGACAACTGTCAAATGCCATATTAGATATTGAGCTAAAATGGCAACTGTGCAATGTCAGATACTGACACGCCAGATTTGTTCTACCGGAAATCGGAATAGATATGAACAAACGTAAAATAACAACTGTGAAACGTCAAGTCAAATTTGGTGATACAACATGACAACTGTCAAGTGCCATGTCAGATATTGAAATAAAATGGCAACTGTAGAATGTTATGTCATTTACATATAAAATTTGTTTGATCCGAAATAGGAAGTTAGTCGGGATGGATGTGATTGGTGGAAAACAATCGCGGACAATTTTCAAACTGTTTCTATCAAATTCGATCGTTGCCGACTAATTTGTGATTTCCTCTAGAACAAACGTAAAATGACAACTGTCAAATGTCACGTCAGATTCGGTGATACAAAATGACAAGTGCCACACGCCAATGTCAGATATTGACATGAAATGACAACTGTCAAAAGTCGCTTTAGATTTAGCGATACAAAATGACAACTGTTAAATGCCGATGTCAGATAGTGATATAAAATGAAAACTGTCAAATATCACGTCAGATTTGATGATACAAAATGACAGTGATCAGATGTCATTGTCAGATATTAACATAAAATTACAACTGCCATATGTCGTGTCAGATTTGGTGACACAAAATGACAAGTGTCAAATGTCAACGTCAGCTATTGACATAAAATGAAAACTGTCAAATGTCACGTCAGATTTGGTGATACGAAAGGACAATTATTAAATAGCAAAGCCATATATTGAAATAAGATGAAAACTGTCAAATATCACGTCAGATTTGGTGATATAAAATAACAACTGTCAAATGTCGATGTCAAATATTGACATAATATGACAACGGACAAATGTCATGTCAGATTGGTGACACAAAATGACAACTGTCAAATGCCAACATCAGATATTCACCTAAAATGAAAATTGTCAAATGTGACGACTGATTTGTTGATATGACATGACAAAGCCAGAGCTGTCAAATGTCATGGCAGATTTGGTGATATAAAATAACAACTGTCAAATGCCAATGTCAATAAAAATATTGATAAAATGAAAACTATCAAATGTCACGTCAGATTTAGTGATACAAAATGATAACTGTCAAATGTCCACGTCAGATATTGACATAAAATGAAAATTGTCAAATGTCACGTCAGATTTGGTGATACAAAATAACAATTGTTAAGTACCAAAGCCAGATATTGACATAAGATGGAAACTGTCAAATACCACGTCAGATTTGCTGAAACAAAATGACAACTATCAAATGTCAACGTCAGATACTGACATAAATAATAATTAAATGTATATATATATAAGATAAATAATAATAAGAATAACTTTAATATAACAGGCCAAGCCCAATTACAGGATATACAAAATACATGATAAATAGTATATAATAAACACAACAACAACAAAAATGACAACTAACAAATATCATGTTAGATTTGGTGATACGAAAAGACAATTGTTAAATATCAAAGCCAAATATTGACATCAGATGAAACATATCAAAGGTCACGTCAGATTTGGTGATACAAAATGACAACTGTCAAATGCCAAAGTCAGATGTTGACATAAAATGACAATTGACAAATGTCACGTCAGATTTGGTGATAAAAATTAAAACTGTCAAATACCGAATGTCGAATATTTGACGCAAAATACCTGTCAAAAGTTATGTCAAATGCGCTGCGCTTTGTGTTAATTAGGCGTCGATATTAGCTAATCAGATTCAACCATTTTATAGCCTTATCTATCACCACGTTGCATTCTTAACGCAAACGAAATATGGTTATTTTTTTATCTGCTTTTTTTTTTTTTGTTTAGGTCGTGCAATTCTAGTCCAATCATCTTTCACCTACAACCTATTCCGACCTGGTTTCGATCTGATAGTCTCCCCCGTGTTGGGGCCACCAGGCGGTGACGTATGGCAAGAATGCCCGTCAATGGTACCGGCTCGAAGGAAATACCTCCTTACCTTCCAAGGCGAGATGAAGAGGTCGTCGCTGAAAGAATCGAATTACTATTCGACGACCGAAAACAATCTAAACTCGAAGAACAATGATTACGTCGAACTCGACAAATTCATCGTGGAACATCTGAAAGGTCTGGCGATCGGCACGACCACCGACAAGTTCCTTTTCGAATTCGAGTGCGTACCGGCGAGCGACGATACGATGAATACGGGCGAATTAGATTGGGGCTTGTGCGGAACGGACAGCTCACGAAAGGCGGTGCTAAAAGAATCCACTTTCACCCTAATTTTCGCACCGAGGACGCCGGAATTGCTCACGACCAGCCTATTACAGGCGCGAATTTACGAGGCGCTTCGAGCCGGAGCGATTCCCGTCATATTGGGGGGCGATCAGATCCAATTAGCTTACGACGAGGTGATACAGTGGAAGAGGGTCTGCGCGTTTTTACCGAGAGCGCGCGTTACCGAATTACACTTTCTACTTCGAACCGTACCGGATAACGATATCATAGCGATGAGGCGACAAGGCCGGATGATCTGGGAACGATATTTGGCTTCCGTACAAAGCACCTTGGACACGGTCATAGCCGTTTTAAGAGAAAGACTGAATATCCCGCCGTTACCCGTCGAGACGGTACCTGCGATTTCGGTGTTTAACGACACCTTTCAACCGATTCAGACGATCATCACGTTAGATACGGAACCGGAGGAGAGTTTGGGGCCGTTGGAGCCCCCTATAATAGTCCGGCGTTTAAGCGGAATTTCAGTCTGTTTCTGACGCAGAGTCACGAGATTTGGAACGATTACGGGGATCCGTTCCATTTGTATCCCGCCTTACCAACGGACCCGTTATTGCCTTCGGATGCTAAGTTTATTGGATCTAATCGTGGATTTCGACCAATAGGTCGAGGTCAAGGAGGTAAGAGTCGTACATTCGAATTTTATTAAAAAAAAACTATTTAAAAATCTAAAGAACTTTTTTTTGATAAAAAAAGGTTTCGAAAATTTACGGTTTATTAAAACGATCCACTATTCGAAAATGACCCCACGGCGGCGTATTTGTCTGCATAAAAGATTATACATACTCCATCTCGAAGTAATCAAGCATTTTAGTTATATTAATAAAAGCTGATAGCGCGGTCTCTCTTTAACCAGTGGCAAGTCACTATAGGCGACGAAAATGAGAACTATGAAAACGACGCGACATATTATTGCACGACGCTTTTTTCAGCAGCAATTGTTCTATCGAGCATTCCCCAAAAAAATGGAAGGCGTTCTATAATCTAGTAAATGTGATGCGATAGCAATGCCATCTACTAGACTGCGAAAGAGTTAAGTTACTAAAGGGCGCGTTTCGTACACTTATTGAAAGATGTCGCTAGTGCTTTCAACGTTGAGGTGCCTTACTTTTTGGACGCAATTTATTCCTAATCAGATTCGAACTTATCACTGATTTTTCTTCATAATTGGGACGTGAACCTTGAGGGGTTGAAGCACCACCGGATTGATAAATGCTGAACTACTTATTATATATTTTTAGGTTCCGGAAAAGAATTCTCGGAAGCGCTAGGCGGTAACAGTCCTCGCGAACAATTCACCATTCTTTTACTTACCTACGAAAGGGAACAGGTCCTTCTGGATTCGATAGCGCGACTCAGAGGCTTACCCTATCTCAACGCGGTCGTCGTAGTTTGGAACTCCCCGAAATTACCGGCACCCGATTTGAGATGGCCCGACATCGGCGTACCGGTGCACGTGACGAAGGGACCGCGCAATTCCCTCAACAACCGATTCCTGCCCCTCGACAATTTGAACACGGAAGCGATCTTATCGGTCGACGACGACGCCCATCTGCGACACGACGAGATACTGTTCGGGTTCAGGGTGTGGAGGGAGCACCGAGATCGAATAGTCGGTTTTCCCGGTCGTTACCACGCTTGGGACTTGAATACTCAAAATAGTTGGTTGTACAATTCGAATTACAGTTGCGAACTGAGCATGGTATTGACCGGCGCCGCCTTCTTACATCGACATTACTTGCATTTGTATTGGAAATGGTTACCGCAAGCTATACGGGATAAGGTGGACGAATACATGAATTGCGAGGATATCGCGATGAATTTCCTAGTCAGTCACATCACTCGACAGCCGCCGGTGAAAGTCACCTCTCGATGGACTTTCCGCTGTCCTGGTTGTCCGCAGAGTCTGTCCGAGGACGATACTCACTTCGAGGAGAGACACAAATGTATTAACTTTTTCGCTCAGGTAGGTTTCACGCGATTTCCCATCGAATTACTAAAATGTTCACATGACGTTTGTTTCAGGTTTTCGGGTATATGCCTTTATTGAATACCCAGTACCGAGCCGATTCGGTCCTGTTCAAAACCAGGATATCACACGACAAGCAGAAGTGCTTCAAGTTCATCTAACTTATCGATATACACACACGCACATTTAGCTTGATTTTCTTAATAAATATGTGGAACAAATCGAATCAAATGAGTGAATTGCAAGTGAAATTTTATAAATATGTGTGAATGCCTTTTTGTACACAGCGACTCGATGCTAAGATTTTAATCGGTTTTAATGGGCATGTCTTGTATCTTCGATTTTAACCTTAACTTATTTTGACTTGTTTTCAACGTTACGATGAGGAAAATGTGATATTTTAAACTTTATTTATTCTTAGTGCCATTATTTCCATTTTGTTTTTTTTTGTGTATATATGTACGTTCTTATGTATGAATTTTTTATTAGGAGGAAATCATATTTATCTCGATATACGTTTTAATGTTAAGTGTCAACCTGTTAGTGATATTTTAAAAACGTAAATAAAATCACAGGATCCCATAGAGTTTCTTCCGTATTTTCCCTCCTAAGATAGTACTTGGCTTTATTAACCTCTACAGATGATGTAATACTTTAATAACGACTAATATACCTAATGTTTGTTCTAAAACCGAGACTTTTGAACAGCTATTTCATCGCAAATTATAAAGAAAGCACATGAATAACGCTACATAACCTCTAATGTCAAACAACAGTTACTATTGGTTCCCATACCATGCAGTAACTGACAATGCGTAATATGGCAACATAAAAATCGGGACAAACATAACCACCAAGAATATTACTAAATGTGAGCAGACCCTCGAATGATTATCGGTTACACTGCGACCAACAATTGCTATACTCGGTTTCAAAATTGATGGCACTTAGGATACGCGAGATGTGGCTTGAATGTAGTACTAAAAGTATTTTTATTTATGCGTAAGTAGACGCAGGGTGTACGTCTCTTACAACAAAGTGTTTTGTTGAATATATTTGAATACGTTGTGACCATGGTTGTAATACATTTAATAACCGTTACCACAGAATAGGTAAAAGCGAAAGGTGTGTCGGCAGCTTTGATGTTCATGTGGTTGATTTTAATGACTTCGACATAGCTCAGAAGTTAGCTAAAGCCATTTTAAAAATACGAACTGTGCACATTTGTCCGTATTAATTGAGAAATATTTTACTTTTGGATATGTTAAAAGAATAGCAATTCCTAAAAAGTTAAATCAATGAAACACAACAACAATCCTCTATTTTAATTCTAATATGCACACACCATCCCAGAATAATAGCATTAGTGAAGCTAGCCAAATATGGACACCGTCGTCGTATTTAAAACTTGGTTGCCCGCCATGCGCATACAAAATTTACCCCAAGATTTTCTTTGTCGCTTCTTTCTATTCTATGCCACTTCAGCCAACACAGTGTACGTACCCCAATTAGTTCTTGAATTTGCTCACTCTGTATAATAGTGTAGTATTTAGTTCCTAAATAATTGATTGGCAGCATTGATTGCCATGTTCACTGGCTTAAATTGTAATCTCGCTTTAGGTTCATTAATTTTCCATAAATAAACCCGACATCGATAAAATGATCGCACGATTAGAAAATAATTCAGAACCTGAAGAAAAACTGCAAAAGAAGACGAAACGGGGGATAATTTACTTATCAACGCTACCTCCCTATATGAACGTCACGAAAGTCAGGGAGATATTCAGCGAATTTGGAACTTTGGGCAGAGTATATTTGCAATTAGCAGACATAGGTGCAGGTAGTGTTATTATTATGATTATTATCATTATCATCATTATTGTCATAAAATAAAATGATCTGCCTTAATGGGCAGTTAACACATAACCATGCAAAAGCTTACACAGTAAGCACAATTTGCATATGCCAATAATCCGTGAAAAAAATTAAGCTTTGTCTATCGCAGACTAAGTAGTTTCGTCCTTATTAGGACTCATCAGTATAGCATATCAGTCTGCGATTGACAGAATATAATTTCCAGGTGATACGTCGATATCTCGTCATTAGGTTATCCTCCATATTGCTTTCTTAAAAATTTTGGCTCTCAAAAATAGTCTACTATCATCATTATTTTGTTGTGCAAGGCAGATCCTACCAAAAATCAAAGAGGAAAAATATCGGTAAAAAGTTCACTGAGGGTTGGATCGAATTTGAGAGAAAATCCATAGCTAAGAAGGTTGCTCAGATGTTAAACAACAAACAAGTCAGCAGTAGGAAAAAGTCAAGACATTATGATTGTTTATGGAACATAAAATACTTATCTGGCTTTAAATGGACCCATCTACATGAACGGTTGGCGTATGAGAAGGCAGCACGAAGACAGAAACTGCGCGCCGAAATACAACTGGCAAAGAAGAAAACCAATTTCTTCACCATCAACCTCGGCAAGCGTAAGAAGGATGTACAAGACACCAATAGAAATACAACTCTGACGAGCACCGGTGGTGAATCCAATATGGAATCTGAGACTATAGATAATAGAGAAAACTTTATTAAATCGCTATTTAAATAAAATTACATTCCTTGAGTATCCTTATTATAATGCTTATTGCCCTCTAGATCGATAGCGAAGTTATAATCGACGGTATTTGCTAAAGCTTGTTCGATCGCCGCATCTATATTATCAGCCGTAATAAAAGTCTTGGCTGCTTCCTTTTGCTCTAAAACGAGCTGTTCGGCTTGTTCCAAACGCTCGGCCGTCACCGTCTGCCGCCTCTTCACCGATTCCTTCGCTATACTTAAACGGTGTTCTAGTTCGTCGGCGAAAAACTTTTCCCTATCTTGTTTCGCGGCCGCGTTCCATTCGTCGTTGATTTTGCTACACCTTTCGAAATCCTCTTCGAATACGCGCTGGATATCTTTGGGATCGCTTGCGCTGGCGAGGGAGGCGTGCGTTTTATTAAACAAATATCGCCTGATGGATTTCATATACGTTCGGTAATTATTGTGTAATCGCATCAGCTCCTTGTATTGGTCTGGATCGATCGTACGGCGTTCCGGCACACGAAACATTTTGCTTTTCGCTATCGGTATCCATCTTGGTTTCCTCCATCTCACGATCTGTACGTTGATAGCCGGTTTAATTACGTTCACGTTAATTACTTTCGAAATAGTGGGTAAGCCGAACATGATTTTATAACCTCTTCGAGGTGAAAGATTGCAAATTTGACGTTTGTGATGCCAATCGTTTAAAATCATAAGACCCTGTTCGGTACAGGTCATATCACATAAAGTTCACAAAATTGGAAATTCGGTGTACCAAGTTACTCTATCTGACTATTGAGGGGAATAAAAATAACGTACTCGTTAAATAACATATCTTTGCATAAATTCCACCTAAAACTCAAGTGCGACGAATTTAAGTTGGTGGCATCGTTGGCGCTGATGATAAATTACAATTTCTTTTGAGAAAAACTGATTTCAGTATCGAAACGATTAATAAATACGTCATACGACTGTCACAAACGCCTCCAGAACTTCTAGTCGCTTTAAAGACAATATATATATTTATTAAATTTTAGTGCCAACTTAAATCTTGCCGTCACACTTCTATGATGATATGCAAATTCTACAAACGCACGCACACGAAAACCACCAGATTTTAAAAAATTACTGGTCATCTGGAGTCAATTATTCTCGGATTTCGAGTGTTGTTAAGTTAAGAGGAAGGAGAAGCGGAAGAGGGACGGAAAAGTGTGGTTGATGTGCAGAGGAACGAATAAACCGTGTTTGGTTAAGAGTTGTGTTTAATTTGTGTTGGAAGCCCTATACCTTGTTTAAAAAATACAGAGATGAATTTCTGAACGAGCCCCGAGTCCAAATTAGACACTATAAAATCTGCAATAAAATTTACGCGGCGAATTAAACCGATACTTCGAAAGAGGCAGAGAAAACGGAAAAATATAATAAACACCACATTAACTAGCGGTAATAAACAAACGTCAATATATTTGACAGAATTACGTATACGATACGATTACAGCAGGATTGTTGCAATGTAATTTGGTGCAGCTTTCGACCAATCAGAATTTACTATAATAGTGGTGTGTTCAGAAATTCGTCTCCTTATTTTTTAAACAAGGTCAGCACTAGTATAAGACCTTTTATTGTTAGTTGGCAGAACTAGTTCGTATAGTATATTTTTAGGTTAAAAAGTTGGTGAAAGAAAACGCAAAAAGTTAGTTTCTATTTACATATGGTTTATGTTGGTTATGTTTTACGCACTCTTTTACGTTTATATGAAAGAAGGGGAAATTAAACTAATAAAGCAAAAAGGCTAGCTTGCTTGTATGTGGCTATCCCTGTACTTCACGCTGTACTTCTTGTGTCCCATGGCGACAACTTGTTAGTTTAAAATTCCTGCATCTTTCGGTGGGACCAACCTTCACAGTTGGATACATTTCCTGACATGGCTTGCAAATCCCATACAATTATTATACCGATATTGCTACAAATTCCCTATCCTGACAATGAGCGAAAATCGTGATCGACAATATGAGAGGTATACATCACTCTATCCTTTTCTTAGGGGTGAATTGTGTTTATTGGACATGCGCCATCGAAAGAAGTTGGCGGTTTAAATTTGAACAAAGTAACAAAATTTTGATAAAAGACATATCCATTTCAGTTTTAGTTGTTTTTTCCAGCATTCATTTTATTAATTAAGCAACCACAACCTTTGTCAGGCACAATAA
>JAYRCI010000149.1:0-26169 GCA_038088585.1 Chrysina gloriosa | reverse complement strand
GAGTTACAAATCAAAAGAAAGAAATTCCCAACTGGTATTTATTTGGCGCAGGTAGCTGTTGCGAAGATATCCGACGCGCTTCGGAAAGAGCTTAAAACTTTAAGGGAAAAACTTTCTTCCAGGCAATGAACCTTGTGCCCCATATTGTAAAAGGTTCAAAGCATCTATTAAGCCAATAAAAAAATAGATTTTCTGAAAAATTTAGGGATGTTACCCCTTAACGATTAGACAGGAAAAAGGAATTAATTCATGAATTCAGATAAATACTAATTTGTTTTATTGTTAGTACGCGAAGTGTAACGACATCAAAAGAAATTCAAATTACAAACGAAATGCACATACAAAACCTATATCTACGTTTCGACACATTCATGGTCGATTGAAGCGCACACGATGGTATGCGCCGTCGCCATCACGCATCTACACTGCATAATAGCGGTTTTGACGCTACCAGCTGTTTCCAATCCCTATGCATGTGTATATGTTACAATAATAAAGTATGTATTTCTATACAAACAATTGCTTCTAGATTATTTTGACCTTTTGATGCATGTAAATAACTTTAGTTGCCGTCACAATTTTAGGTATATTAATGCAAATCTCAATGTTAGACATTTAACGTATGAAATAAACCAGCTCTTACCCTTACCATGGATTCTGGAAAAAAAGAAACGCTTCCTTTTTTGCGCTTTCCACTGAGGATGGTGGAGGAGTTGGTGGTCGATATATACACATATATGCATACATAGGTCGAAGCAATAGATACACATATTGCATTAAAAAGCATGGCAAGTAATTAATCGTTTTTCGAAAAGGAAGTGAAAAGATGAATAGATATGTTAGAATTTAAAATTAAATTAGTTTTAAGGTTATTGATCAAGTTTCTCCACAGAAGCTACTTTTTCAAAATATATTTTTATTGTCAGCCGATGTATTTTGTTTTCATTTATTTCCTAAATGCGTGTTTGGCTATAAAGCTTTATTATAGACAATTCGTCAAAATAACATTTTGTGATATATATCACAATGAATTACAGGAGTCCCTTAATTTACGCGGGGCTTACGTTTCGCCTAAATCATAAATTGAGATATTTAATCATATGCCATTAGCGAGGTTCGGTTCCAAGGATTAAAAAGTTGACCAATTTTACATACATTTATTATAAATATAAGTAGAGTGAAGAGGCCTCAAAACCTCCAAAGTTCTACATGTTGCAGTCTAAATTATCGTTTGACATATTTCTTTTCTTAAAACCTCTTGTAACGTATTCAAAATCTTAAATTCATTTTAAAATTTTTGAAAACAGTGTATTTTTATTACAAAAATTGGAAAGCGCCGTGTTTTTCATATCGCTTTCTCTTAAGGACTACTTTCCTCTCTTTTTCTCCGCGTCTTCGCGTAGAAATTCAATAGCCTTTTACAGTGCACAGATCTCGTAACCAGGATATGCCCACTTAATATATTAAAAGATGAACGTTTAACTAGCGGCTTGGGGAATAACTAACCATTGCAACAAACCAAAAGATTCCAGATTTCGTTATAGTATATTTTTGTTTAGGATTTAGAAGTAATTAGAAATTTTATTTAACATGCAAATTTGTATGTATTCTGATATGTGATTCGAAAATATCCAGCAATATGAATTTTCACAATACATATCAAAATAACATCAATTGGCATGTTAAATAATAGTGATACATTACGAACAAAGACATGTTACCAAAATAAATCTATACTTTACAATAACTTGAGTGCTTGCGAAAGTATTACATAACAAATAATAAGAAGCGTTATTTACAATACTTTGTTAGTAGTTTTTGTGATTGCTATTTGTACCTACTATCAATTTAAACTGCACCGTAAAGAGTCATGTCGATTTGATGTCAACACTACAAACAGCCCCAAACGACTAATTTTGTATGCCCAGTATATCCTAGCGCAAGCGCAATACCATCGTTAGGCTAGATACAGAGCCACCACTGGGTTTGGGGAAGTATTACTACTGAGGTCCAAGGTCGCATATTTAACTGCACAGGGCATGCGCGTGACTTACCGTTAGCCCTTCATCGTAGAGAGACGTTAGGTTTGCATTTCCGCGGCGACGCTCAATTCTCGGTATATTCGCTTGGAAACATTGGTTACGTCTTTCTCGGTAATTTCTGTTAAATTGCGCAAGTGTGATCGGCTTTTTGACAACGGGTGGTTAATTGCCTTTAATCCGATGAATCGCTCCACGGAAACACACAGTTTCTTTCTCCCCGAGGAGTCATGTTTTGGAATTTGGCTGCTTGCAAAAATTATCGGATTCCATTACGATCAACCAACCGACGTTTTTAGAAGCTTGAATTCACCGCGACTATCACCTGTGAGATAGGAATATTCAATTCAAAGGTAGTATTGTCCTCTTAATTTCTCCATCGAATTCAATATCGTTTGCGAGTGCGCAAGTATAAATCTTGTTTACGTTTTAACAAATGTTACTGAAACTTTAGATCGATCACCTTAGTTTCATTCCGCTTTATTTCTTTAGAATTTAATTACATACTTGTAAATATTTCGATTTTGTAAAGAAGTGTAAAACTTGAGTTTCGCTTGAGAGTCATGAAATCATCAGAAAATGAGATAATTTCCGAGTACAAATGATTTTGTGTTTTTCACCCTTGTGACAACTGTGAGCAAACTACAACTGTAGTTTGCTCACTTTTTGTCAATATTTTTGGTACTGTAAATGTTTCCGGAAGTCTGTCTTATATTCTCACATTCTTGTTTTCACTGACAATAACTCGGCGTCCTCAACTATCCGATCTTTATAAAACAGCTGGATGAACAACACTACATGTAAATGGGTAGACTGTATGCTTAAGGGCAGAATAGTTCAAGCAACAAGAAGGAGTGCTATCACCACTACGGCGGAGTTTACTAGTGGACAAGCTTATGACATTACATGATATATAAGAAATACGGACGCAAGGATTCGCTGATGATGTCGTTATTGTGTCCAAAGGAAGATCCTGAGAAGCAGTTGCAGGCCTCATGCAAAATGCATTGCGAACTGTGGAAATATGGTGCCTCAAAGAAGGTCTGTCTGTATACACAAAAAACAAGGATAGTGGTTCTTACCACAGGGATGAAGCTAGAAGGCTTGAGCAGCATCTGTTCGGCCAGAACCTAGAATTGACAAATACAGTAAATTTGGGAGTAACGCGTGATACAAAACTGAATTTGAGCAACCTCCTTGTCAAAGTAACGAACAGGATTACACAGTAATTTTGGCGACGCGGAGGAGTTGTTGTCAAGACCTGAGGATTAAAACCAATACACAGCGATAAACGAAATGATAGAAATGTTTTCAGCAGTAAAAATACTTACTACTCTAATCACTGAATCAGTGAACATTAATGGGTTTCGCTCCACTGGAACTACTCGCGAAACCGGCGGCCATGACCGCAATCTTAAGACTAAAAGCTAACTGCTTATGGTGTCTTGTGGTATAATATAATTGGCAGACACATATATAACTGAAACTGTACTGGGCGAGCTGTTAATACAAATACCTACGGACAGTATGGCGAATGGATGGCAATCCAACCGGGGCACAGAGGTTGGCATTTATGGACTCTGCTTTCTGATACATGCAAAAGTTTATCAGGTTAAGCTATTTGCAGTAGCCTGTGCTGAAGAAAGAGCGGAGGCTGTACAAAGAAAAATAAACATAATGACGGAAAGTCCGGCGACTGTTAAAGCCGTTATGAAACCTATTACCATGTCAAAACTGGTAAAACGTTGTAAAGAAGTCCTTAATAAATTTGCAAGGAAAAACATTGTGTAGTTGGGCCGGGCGCGGGATATTTAAATATGCCGCCAGGCAGGAAATCTGGTTATGGCTAGAGAGATAGCATTCAAAAGAATGAAAATTGATTGAAGGACAAATTCATACAAAGACACTAGATGCAAAATTCTGAACTAACTTTGTTACGATTTTTTCCTTATGATATCGAAACAGCTCGCGTTGACAATAACAACAAAAAATAAATAAATAGATTCCCTGATTATCTCGGTTTAAATACTCCTACCGTTTAATGAATGGGCTCTACATACGGGATGCCGCTAGCTCGCCGTGCTGGGGGTGTGGGTTCTATCGAAACCAACCGATGGTATTGTCGACGCCACCTGCTCAAAAAAGTCCGTTCAGTGCGTACCGGTAAGCAGGAACCTAGATGGAGAGACTTAGGAGGAGGTATCTAAACCGGTAAGGTCCCAAATATCCAACGAATAACAACTAGTTACTTGCGAGACCAGAAACGTATATTACCCAAAAAGTGTAGTTACAAGGTAACATATAAATGCGTAATGAAATTAATAAAATCTGATGACAACCAAATGAATAGACGCTAAATATTGTTGCGACGCGGAAGGTGACGTATTTACAATTTAATAGCGTCGGAAGAATGGTACCATGCTACCGTATGCGAAACAGTTTTTCTGGCGAACGTAAAAAAGCAAATATGTAAAAGTTGAATGCGAAACCGCAAGTATTTATGCGCCAACAATTATCAGGTTTTTACAAACAAAAGAAAACCGAGAAATTGATCTCGTAATACAACTTACACTAAACAAGAAAAAGATTAAATCATTGGACGAAAGAGCTGCTTTTTAAAATAAAAAAAAAAGTACATTAAAAGAATTCACGATTATCTCTACTATTGCGACCGAAACTTTGGTTCCAGACTCTGTATCTACATCTATGGCGACAGCTTCGTGGCCAACTATGTACAAATGTTTCCGCAATAAAATTATATGACTTGCCTGATTCAAAACTATAGTGCAAAAAGAAAAGTTACATCCCTGTCGTTACACGGGGGTAATAAAAAATATATTCGAAGGCCGTTTAGCAGGCGAACAAGTAATAATTACGAATTAAAATTTGACAAATATTAAAATCGATTAACACAGTAAAATTTAAAGGTTCGTACTGACTTGATTCCGGGACATACTTCATGATGTACGTGTTAACAGAAATACCATATTTTTCCTCGATTCCGTGAGTGGACCCCAAGAACAAAATGGCGACAACCTCGTGGTCTCACTATAACTCCCGCCTCATTGATGATGGTCGGTGGCAGATGGTTGGAGGCAATCTGCACGTGTATACCCGCCAACTTTCACAGTTACGGTTAATTATAGGAGATTCATCACAGGGAATGCCCCATCAATCAACAATTATAGATGATACTCAAAATTATATCGTGGATGATACAAGAAAATTATAGCGTCTCTACAAAAAAAAAAACTCTAAAACGAAAAGGAGAAACAAGACTGGTATATTGCAGTAACCAACCCTAAAAGAATAAATGAATGAGTTACAGGAGGTAGCACCAGAAGGGCCGACAAGGACAGAAACAAATGCTCCACTTTGATTGTTTCCTGCCACCAATTTTTGTAGTACAATCAGTATCCGGTTAGCTTTGTTATTGTTGTTAATTTGCTATTACATTTGGGTGTTGATGAATTGCAACTACATATAATTTGTTTATTATTATTTGTTTATTCTGACTTACAAAATTTACCGGGGAAGGGGGAATGGGGAGCGCCTGAGCGCCTGAAAGGGGACCAATCACCGCATAAATTGAGTATTGATATTAAATTCTTAACCGCGTAAAAGTGAATTCGCGTATGAAAACACCGCGTAAAATGAGGGATTCCTGTATTGGCACATCATGTTTGATTTATTTAAATTATTAAGATAAAAACATGTAGTCTCTTTGGAATTTATCCAAAAGAATCTAAAACTTATCACAAATTAACTATCAGACTAGGTGTATGTATATGCCAGAATGTTTATTACAATTGTAAAAATATATGTTTTCTTGACCTCTTTAGATAAGTCTTTTAGGTTCTCTCTACTAGTAATTAGGTCAATTACAAGTATAAATATATTCTGAATATGTAGCTTTGTAATTGAGCTAGTCAGTGTGTTACAGTCTAAAAATTGACTGTTACTTTATTTATGAAATTTTAAATTCCATTTCACGTACCAACCATCGTATATATTTCCCTTTTCGCAGTGCCACGTGTTTCGAACTTGTACGCTTTTCGCTTAACGCTTATTTTCTCTTTCGCCTCACCGTCACCCGCGTTTCATCGATTGCATACGTCCGCCAACAGAAAAACATTATTCTGGCTGTAGGGGACGGCGGATTAAAAAATGTACATGTATGCGTTTAGCGAGCGTTGTTTAAAGCGGACAGGAGCAAATAAGAACAAAAAAATTGCGGAAAAAGATTGATTCTTCAAAAGTGAATGTTAGTAACCGCCAAAAAGAGAATGAACCGTCGACTTTTTCCGTGTCGCTATTAACGACAGGATTGCACAATTAATGTTTTTCGGTAGTTTAAAGTACATTACACAAAGTCTGTGGTGCTGCTAGGCTTATGTGAAAGTCGGAAATATAAGGATACATTTTCCGTATCTAATGAAGTGGCCGTAGAATTGAGACCATCTGCCAACCGTCTGGCCGTAATCGGAAGGGATTCAAGCAAAATAATTTCTCGTAAACGTTAAAATTCAATGGACCTAACACCCATTTTGAAAACCTGTTCCGCATATAAGGTTGGAATTTTCTAATATATTGCCTATCGAAGGACGTTATGCTCCGTCGTTTCGCAAGATTTCCGTAGTAAGAGTGTGTTCAGGCGTAAGAAGTTGAAATGTGTGCGCAATAAATCTTTAATGATCATAAAGAAAAAGAGTTCAATCCTTCCCTTTATTTTACGCCAGTAAACACGACTTCGCTTCCGCTTTCGGTTAAGGGTTTATGAAGATTTATGAAAAGTTAATGTTGCTAATTACGGTACTCGCTCAAGATTTTTTACATTTAACTTTCTCGTGATTTGAAATTTTATTTATGAATTTAGATTACCTGTAATTTCGAATTTGAACAGAAACAGATTTCGAATAATTTTGGTTACTTTCCGAATTTGTCATTACTAGAATTTAATCATCTGCAAATTTATTTGACCCATTCTTGTCACGTTTTACAACGCCGTTCGAGAGCATTTGCTTCTGTATCTCATTTACTCTCATTTCCCCATTTTTACTCAATAAACATCGAGCAGAACTCGCGAGGAAGTGAAAGTGAAACACCTTCAGGTCACCGTCTTGTCTGTGTGATGACCTGTTTTACTTATAATATGATTCTAATTTTTGTCTGTGTAAGAACGTCTAATTTACTCTTTTTCAATGGCACCCATGTTTCACTCATACCATCAGCCAGCGCAGCGTTCAGAACACCCATGTCGACGAAAGTTAACTTTAACTCGCATCTTACGCTGTGCTAATCGGAAAACGTTTCTGTCCATCATAAAATCTCCCGGATATAACCTGACAACCACCTGGTCTCTAAGTGCCGCGTTCGTTCCTTCGAGAGTCTTAGGGGCTGTTGTTTCGTTTCTGGATACTCAATCTTTTAGAACACTCGGTATAATAGGTAACCACGTAGCAAGTGGTATAGAGAACTTAAAGGATTTACAAAAAAAATTAAAATAACAAGAATGTAATCATTATTCACATCTTTAAACACCTTTCAGCATTTAATCCAACTTCTGGTTTACTTATATTACACTATGTTTAGATGAAGTAAAGAAAACCGAAGAAATTGTAAACAGTCACTAATCAATTATTATATTATTATTATTATTATTGTTATTATTATTAAGGAAATGTTTCATTCGTACCACGTGGCGGAATAATCCCAGTTGTCCTTCTTCTGTTAAGGTTTCCGTTCCTTTTTTTCAGATTTTCTTGTCCATTTCAGTTTTACCTTCAATTTTTCTTAAGCATCTCATCGCCATTACTTTTATTTTGTTTTTTTTTTCGTGCAATTCCAAGATTTCGATCCGTAAAGCAATGTTGGCGTGGCTACTTTTTCCTTTTTCTGTTCATTCTTTTCAAGAAAACTGTTTTTTATTTTATATTATATTTCTCTTCTTTGATTATTACTCGTAGATATTTGAAGACCTAAACTTGAAATTTCTATTGCTATATCGCTAGTTTTATTTTCTGCCGTTTTGGCTCCTTTCCTATTACCATTGTCTTCGTTTTGTTCTTGTTCATTTTCTCAACAGCTTTTCTGTATATTTCGTCCTTAGCTATTAATACTAATAATATGGAATACTGGAATCGGCGTAAAATGTTTCTAAGATTGCTACACTTTCCGTTTTCCTATATCATACTGAACTGCCCTATTTCACTCCAGTAGTTCTTTCCAATTTGCCAAATTCTTTTTGTATATTTATTTTCTCTTTGTAGTTTTTATACATTTCGCTTTTCGGTGTTTTTGTTCAAATCATCGATTTGTGAGAATATTACTGTCTGAATTTTTCTGTATTTTGTATATAGTTTGTTAAGCATTTTTATTTCCTTTATTAAACTTTTGGTTACCCATAGGCATTCTTTTCGTCCTTTATTTCTTGTAATTGTTTCATTTTCTTCAATTATATCTTACAATGAAATCTCTATTATTACCTAATTAATACACAATGGATAATAGTAAATCAATCTCATTAGTCACAACACTTGGCATGCTACAACTATGTGATGACTGTTCTAAAATTCGCTATAAACATTGGTTAAAAATATGGTATCCGAAGTATTTTTTTCATTAGTGACTATTTTAGACTAGCCTTATCGTGAAGCATTTTTCACAAATTCCGTTGCTTCAAATTTATCCAAAATGTTAGTAGCCGTGAATCATATTAGGATTCCGGTCAAAGTTATTAAAATGTCACCTATTTACCGTGCTCGTTTTTTGTTTACAATTTTATATTATATTTTTTTATCTCGGAGTATTCACTATGTTTCCCAGAATCTAGACATCGAATGAAATATAAAAGATTCCCATAAAAATATTAAACTTTCTATCTTCTGGAAAATGTTCGACCAGGTAATTATCCTGAGATCACTTGAGAACTTGAAATTGGAACAAAACTGACAAACCTAATCTTCAATATTTGCTTGACTGAATTTCTTTATGAATTCATAGTAGCAAGGAACAAAAGCAATTTTCTGATACAATGGACAATTTGCTTAACCTTAAAGAATTTTCCTAGTGCCTTGTAGTCCAGCCCATCAGAACAATTAAAAACAACACATTTTTTCGCCACTGCTTTGGCCAAATCTTTGCAAGACTCCGTCTTACCAGTACCAGCCGGTCCTTCGGGTGCTCCCCTAAATTCAACTTTAAAGCGCCCATTAATGTTCTAAATAAAATAAAAGAATTTATGAGCTTTACCTTGGTATGGATGAAAGTACTTACCTGAAACACCTATCTGTCAATGGAGTAGCTACTAATCTTCCAGTATTACCTAAATACTCAAATCCATACATTACATCTGTAGTTATCATAGATACTACAACCAACATATCTTCCCAGTAATAACGCATTTGCGATATCCAATTGAAATCTGCTACAGAAGATACTTTCAGATTTAATAAGCTACTAACAATGTCTCGACCTAAATGAAGACGGATATATATGTATATTTCCTTTAGGATATAGGACATGTAGTACCATGCACATCAATCACTATTAATGCTTCAATGGTAACTTGATTCCCTGTCTCTAATTTGCCCTGCACCATCTGCACACATCCTTCAATTTGCCTAGTACATTTTGCAAGCTGCCCTTCTAAAGAACCATCTTGTATAGCTTTTGTTACATCCTTTGTCCATTGTATGCAATCCACACACTGAACTGTCTAATTAAACAAATATTAAGGAAATTAAAATAATGTTAGGGTTCATTTTACTTGGCCAGGCCACGTAAGAATCCACTCCCTTCTATCATTATCATTATAAGATGCTACAGCGTCGTTTGTTATATTCTTCATTGATTGTAACATCGTTTGTTCTACTTGTAACAGCCATTTTTCGACCATGCCCTACGTATTAGATCCAATTGTTACATATTTTGTTGCTGACAAAATAATTATTACCTTAGCTTCTGAGGGTGTTATCTTACTACTGAACGGAACACATTCACTTTCACCACTGATCATCCCAACTATATCTTCGTTACCTGTAAACTTCAGAAGGTTGATACCTTCGAAACATTTTTTCAAATGCGGCTGAACTCTTAAAGGATCTTTGGTTTCAGATAGAATTTCTAATAGTTCATCATTGGACAAAAAGAAAAATCTAAAATATGAGTATAAATTTAATGCACATTAATCATGAAGAATCAAATGGTGCTGAAGGGCGGAAGACGCAAGATGTGTCACTAGGTATGTATATTATAATTAGAGTTGGCCAACAACCTATTTGTCCGTGCTCAGCGAAACATACATGCTTTGGGTACACCGATTTTTTTCTAGGTATAACAAGGTATTTGTTACGATCTCCTGGTATGAAACAAGCTGCAAGCGTATTCCCGCTTGCGTGGGGTTGTAGATAATAACCAGGCCTTCAGCTTTAATGCAGATAAAAAATAGCAATATGTTCTAGCGTAATAAATGCAAAATATCTATTCTTATATACAGCTATCTTTATCATATAAAATAAAAATAACTCTTATATTGAGAGTGGAGTGGAGAGTGGACGTATAGGTCGGAACAAAATCAATAAAATCTGTAAATAGCTTAACTTTTACATGCGCAAATTTTTACAAAATACGTATTTTGTGACGTCATTATTATCGCAGATGAGGTCACTTCCTTTTCTTTTAAATGCGAACCCCAATTTTTGATAGCGCCATTTGGAGGAAATCGTTTTTTTGCATACAGAACGATGATTTCTGAGATAGGTTACGTAACAAGATTTTTGGGAAAAAATATTTTGAGTGGCGTTGGCCAGTCAAAATTTTAGTGACGCACGAACCCATAGATCTCTAACTTAATATTTTTCGTTGCACTGTCATATAAACGTATGTAAATGCATTTTGTGAGCAGGTACACATCAGAGTGACACGTGGCAGAATTTACAATGTAACATTTTTAAAGATTACAAAAGGCTTCAGTATTCATTATAGATTAGTTCTTAAACTAGTAATGTAAGAACAAAGGGAACATTCTTACTTACTCTTTAGCATCTATACTCAAAGTGTAGGCTGTATAGTATTTTTCTGAGAACATTTTCTTTGAATACTATATACCGGCTTGTATACCGGCTGACATAGAATAAACTGCAATGCATAGCACCACGCGATAAAGGACCAAGAAATAATAAAAAATTGTTATACACTAATGTCCGATCGCTTTTTGTTTTCACGTTACAGGCTGTTGAGGTTTTTTAACACTACCGACCGCTAGCGGTTCAACAGCATACGCACATCCGACCAGCCGCTCAGCCACGGATTCTCCTTGGCTTTACCGATGAAAGCCCTCATCATACCGTAATACGGGATCACCAGTATGGGTTTTCAATTAATATGAGGGCAGGTATAATCGATAATTATCTAGTTGGTCCAGTTCGATTGTCCAGACGATTGACAGGCGAACTCTATCAATTTTTTTGGAAAATGAACTGAACACTTTATTAGAAGATGTTCCATTGGATATTATAAGAAGAATGTACTACATGCATGACAGTGCGCCAGCTCACTATTCTCGAAGAGCAAGGGAATTTCTTCAAAGAAGATTTGGAAATAGGTGGATTTGTCGTGAGGGACCTATACCATGGCCAGCTCGTAGTTTTGATCTTAATCCCCTCGATTTTTCATTTTGGGGGTTTATGAAAAATGAAGTGTATGCCGTAGAAATAAATACTGAAGAGCAATTATGGAACAGAATTGTGGAGTCTGCTGATACATTTCGTAATAATCCCAACATATTTCAAAGATGCCGTCAATCATTAATACGAAGATTGGAAATGTGTATTCAAGCAGAAGGTCACCAAATTGTACACCTTATGTAGAGCTAAATACCTTACATTTTTAATGTTGTTTAATTATATAAAAGCCTTTTCAATTAATAAAAAAACTTAGCACCCTGTAGCTTGAAAACAAAAAGCGATCGGACATTAGTGTTTAGGAGTTTTCTTATTATTTTTTGGTCCTCTATCGCGTGGTGCTATGCATTGCAGTTTATTCTATGTCACCCTGTATACATATATACATACACAAAGGATTGCTCTTTGAATTCGGAAACAGAAATACCTTGGAAAATATAATCGTTTCTTTTCTAGATAATTATTGAGGCCCTTTTTGAATTTCTTCAAGTAGAAAGTTGCATTCCTTGAGTTGATTTAACATATTCAAATACTCAGTTGCAACAAGGACGTGAGTGTCGAGAATGGTATTTGCCATTATAGACCGCCAGGTTCGGTCTACTTGCTTAAAATTTCTTGCTTCAGTAGGCATTTGGCGCATAATATCTTCAGATCCGAAAATTGGTTCTAAATACATCCATGTAGATTGGCACTACAATTTAATTTACTATAGTGTAACTAAACGTGTATTTAAAAGCATGGACGTAGATAGGGATTTTCCCGGGGGAAAGGGGGAGGGGAGTTAGCCGACCAGCTAATTATATGTGTATATATATATATATATATATATGTACATATATCTCAGAGAATTTTTCTAGGTGGGGCAACAAATTTTCTAGGACGGGTAATGCCCACCATTGCCCCTCGCTAGCTACGCCCATATTTATAAGCGATAAAAACTCACAGTTAACCATGCATCTAAGATATCTTGCATTGATATTAATTTTTCCTCCCAGCTTTGCATTTCCTTCTCAAACGCTTTAACATACGGCGATCCACGCATAGTTTGGGCTTTAAGAATATGATCATCCAGCATCAATTGTACATCGTCTAAAGCTGATAATATATGTACGCCACTTTCCCTGCAATATAATAGCAACAGGATAATGTTACAGGATTAGTGACATCAAACATTTACCAAATTACATATAGATATTTAGTGGCAGAATTGAGCGCCCTCTATTGCTTAGACCCATTTAAACCTAACATTTTTGTTTTACATATAAATTTCATGTGTTTTTATAAATTGACAGTTTCTACTTCAATTCGACAGGGGAACTCAAGCTCAAGCGCAAAAATTTTTAAATCCGAATGTGCAAAAGTAGACCCATCGCAATATATCTATAATTTGTCAATAATTGCCACGTTGAGTTTTATACAACAGAGCCAATGCTCATTAATGCAAGTAAAATCAACATTATGAGTTTTCGCCAAAGGTTCTAATTGCAATTTATTAGGTCGTTACATAAAGAGTCCTCCAGATTTTATTTTCTTAAAGTTTTGGCTCTCAAAAATAGTTTACAATTCTAATTTTAATAGTTTACTATTTAATGACTGACCGTTGATATGAAAGATATTAATAAAGTCTATTTATTTCTAACTATTTGTTGTTGTTTTCCTTCCACAGAAGGAATAAAAAATTAACACATGTATCACTGAGCCATGCATTGGGATCCATAACAATAGTTTTGGAGTTTGCTGGCACAGATATCTTAAAAGAGAAGTATCCGTAGAGTATCTTGTTATGTTATTTTCGTACATTTAACTTCAATTATATTTTTCCCTTTCTTCTAGATCAGGGGTCTCCAAACTTTTCAGTTCAAAGGGCCAACACTATCTATGTATAATTCCTAGACTAGTCGTCTAGTGCCCTGAGCGAGCATACGCTTGCTAAATTCGCTAGTTTAATCACTATTGTGTTGTACTGTATTCTTACGACCGCGACACTTGACGACATGGTGGTTACACGCGGAAATAGGTAGTGTACGCTCTCTATCCATTGCTAACAGATAACGTTCAAATCACGTTGAACCTCATTGGTTCTAGAAAGTTCTGGTGTATTCCACTCACTTCTAGATGGCAGTAATTGGAATATAAAAACGCCAGCGGCGTGACCGCGAATCATTCCACCTAGGAAACGTGAAGAAAGCGAATCTGGGTGTTGTGAAATAAAGTAGTAGTGCGTAACTCCTTAACTTAAAACGTGTTTGTGCGTGTTTAAAAGACATCTTCGTAACAGTATTTTGATTTGACTTGTTGTTTTTGTGTGCTATTTAGTAGTCTGAAAAAGAAGCGAAAAATAGACGGTGAAGGCAGAACTTTCAAAGATGAGTGGAACTTTCAATATTTCATAATTGAGTTCAGTAAGAAGGCGCTATATTTGATTTGCAATGAAACCATAGCCGTTTTCGAAGAATATAATATTAAACGTCATTATGAAATGAAACATTTAAAAAATTACTCAAAATATACTGGAAGTTTGCGGACAGAAAAATTTGAAGCTTTGAAGCGGGGATTGAAATCGCAGCAATCTACGTTTACGAAACCCAATACCGAACAAGAGGCTGCAACTCGTGCCAGCTTTCGTGTGGCTCTTGAAATCGCAAAACGTGGAAAACCATTCACCGATGGAGAAATGATCAAAGAATGTGTAATTGCAGTAGCCGAAGAAATGTGTCTCGAAAAGGTAAATTTATTTAAATCTGTCAGTTTGTCAGCAAACACCGTGGAGGGTAGAAGCAATCGCAGAAAATATATCAACTCAACTGTCTGACAAAAATGGACATCTTGAGTGGTTTTCTCTGGCTTTGGATGAGTCAATGGATGTGTCAGATACTGTTCAGGTATTGATTTTTATTCGAGGAGTAGATAGAAGCTATGAAGTGTATGAAGAACTTTTTGATATTGATAGTATTCACGGCAGGACTACTGGTGAAGATATTTTTAAGGGAGTTGAAAATGCCATTCATAAAAGAACCTTCGATGGGAAAACTTGAAATCTATTACAACTGATGGAGGCAAAAACATGTGTGGTAGAAGTAAAGGAGTGGTCGCTCTTGTGCCAAAGGTTGTAGAAAACGATGGTGGTTCAAAACCGTTAGTCTTACATTGTATCATTCATCACAGTCTCTGTGCGGAGAATGTTTGGGTATGTCTGAAGTTCTAAAGCCAGTCACATCAATTGTTAATTTCATCAGATCCACTGGGCTGAATGACAGAGAATTCCACTAGTTTACTGAAGAGATTGGAGAAACTGATTTACCATTGCCGTACGCTGGCTTGGTTGCGGAAAAGTCCTTCAGCGCTTCTTTGAACTTCGAGCAGTGATCGAAATTTTTTGAATGAAAAGCATCATAATTACAAAATAGCGAATGGCTGTGGACATTAGCATTCTACGTCGATTTGACAAAACATATGAACGAACAGAATTTGAGGTTGCAAGGAGAAAACCAGGTTCTCCTGATTTATACACTAATATCAAATCGTTCCGGCAGAAATTAATATACTGTTTCAATCACAATTGCGTAAAAAGTGTTTCGCACATTTTAAAACGTGAAATATTCACTCCTGAAACTCAGTTTCCTGTAGATTTTGCAGTCGAAGCTTTGAGTGCTTTGAATATAAATTTTGATACTCGTTTCTCAGACTTTGATGTCATTGCGAATAAAATTAAGATTTTTCAAAATCCTTTTGATACCGACATTGAAACCCTAGCCCCAAAACTTCAAATGGAAATTATTGATCTATAGTGCAGTTATATATTTAAAAACAAATATCAAAACTCATCTTTGTTGGAACTTTATAAGATTCTTCCACTGGCACAATTTGATAATTTGTATAAATTTGCTCGTGGGTTGTTTTCTGTTTTTGGTACTACTTACTTGTGTGAGAAAACATTCTCTAAAATGAAGTACGTAAAGAATGTTTACAGATGGAAGTTAACCGATGAGCATCTTAAATCTCTTTTAATAATTGGTACAAGTAAAATTGGTCCACAACTACAAACTATTGTCAGTGGAAAATCACAACTACATAAATCTCATTAGTATTTTATTTGTTATAATGTTTATATATAGTTATAATGTTAGTTGGATTCATTTCAATTATTTGTTAGTTATTGTGCTTAAGTTAAATTTTCTGCGTATTATACTTGTCATTCAGCTTTACCTAGCAAGTAAATAAATCCGAGTTATTATCATTCTGTTTTTTTATCCAACTTATCACAACAACAATAAGCTATTAGCTGTCGCGGATCGGATTGATGACACTGGCGGGCCGGATTTAGCCCGCGGGCCGTAGTTTGGAGACCCCTGTTCTAAATCATAACTATATAAGTTAAGATGAAGTTTAGAAACGTGATAATGAAGATTTGGCAGCTGCCATTACCGTGGCTGAACCATAAATAGTATTCGATTTAATTTATTATATTATATAGTTACTGTTATAACGTAGAAAGCGTACGCATGCGTGTATTTGTTGTAACGTAGCAATCTGGAATATTGGTAGGCATGCGTGCATTATTCATAACAAACAAAGGTGCATAGAATTAAGCAGTCGAATAATAACCATTCTGTAAAGGTTCGCATAAAGAATTTAGTTATCAAAATATTGCAGTATGTTTCTATAGTACTCTGGTTCCATCCATACTTCACGACATAATAGTTACTAGTACTGATATCCAGGCTTACGGTAGGCTTATTCACACTCTTTCCCCTCACATCTGTATGGCTCAGTACATTTCGCCCCGTCATACTATACTAGTTTCCTTGTTCTGCCTATCACTGTAACTGTCCGTCACACCATGACAGAAATATATTAGGCATGCTCGTGCGCAGATTTGTGTGACGTACTTAGGGTATTATATTTGGCAACAGTATACACAACAAGCTTTCGTAAAACTGATTACAACCGATCAACCGATAGATTATCACGTTCAGCGTGGTAAACAGTGTAAACATAACACATACGCAGGCGCAGAAATATGTCACTGGGGTATGCGTGAAGTAAACCTATTTCAGGTTTTTAGGAATGCCTTATATATTTATGCTATGCGTCGCACACTGACTCTCGGTTTGCACCTTGTCGCTCTTAATAGCACAGCCCAAAGACATATAATCGATTTCAGAACTCATGGCACTTGCGCAGATGACGAATTTGAGAATTAAAAAGAGTAGGAAATATGAAACGGGAAAGAGGGCAATAGTATGGACTGTGTAATATTCAAAATATGAGCATATAAAATATGGGTCCGGTCCTGGAGTGTTTGACGGTGTGTGTGTTGTCGGTCTGCTCCGTGTTTATACCCAAGGTTCTTGGAGGATTGTGATCTTTTAATTGGTAACACACTGATAAATATAAAAACAAAGTGAAAGTGATTATCTGGGAATCAAAATAACAGGTAAAATTAAACAATTTATTCCAATATCACTGATAAAAGCCAGACTTCCGACGACCGGGGCTCGGCTTTTTGCGCAGTGATAAAAAAAGAAAACAGAAAATATATACGGAGGATATACGGATACGGAGGAATACAGCTCGGAAGATAGGAAGAGAAAAGGAAAAAGAGAAGAGGATGAAGAGAACAGCGAAAATATTTTCAAGAAAAGTAAAAAAATAATAAGATCGCCTATGAAGTCCCAGAAAAAGCTGGAAGAGAACATTGGAGTAATGATGAAGATGATTGAGGAAATGGGAGCGAAGATGAACAATTTATCAATAGAAATAAAAGAGATGCGGAAGGAACAAAGACAATATAGAAAAGAAATGTCAGAGTTAAGAAAAGAAAATGCGGAACTCAAAAGGCAAAATAAATTCATTAAAGGCGTAGTAATGGATATGGAAGACAGATTGGAACGAGTAGAGAATGAGAAAAAGACGGAATAATGTAGTGATTCAGGGTCGAAAAATAGATACAGAAGATAGGGAAAAACTAAAAAACGCAATGGAAAATCTCATAGATAAAGAGTTACAGATAAGAGTACATATAAAACAGGCCATAAAATTAGGTGAAAAAACCTGTCTAGTTCAATTAGACAGGACAGAGGATAAGGTGGAGATAATGAAAAACAAAAAGAAATTAAGAACAAAAATAGGAGGAAGGGTTTTTATTAACGATGATCTATCTAAGCGGGACAGGAAGATACAAGAACAAATTAGATTTAGAGCTAAAACGGAGAGGGAAAACGGAAAACAAACAAAAATAGGGTTCAGGAAATTGTATATCGGGATTGAGGAATGGAGATGGGATAGAGAGAAGGATAAGTTGACACAGATACAGAGATCAAAAAACTAGAAGGCGTGAACGAGCAGGGAATAGAGAAGACGTACCTGGCAATGAGAGCGGATATAGAACAAACTCGAACACAAAAATACATGGATATGAGGATGGGAAATAGCAACAACAAGGTAGAGACAGAGAGGAATGCTAACATGATGACGACCACAGCTATGAACAAGGAAAATGGAAAGATACGCGTTGGAACGTGGAACATAACTTCCCTAACGGGAAAAGAATACGAACTAGCAGAAGAAATGAACAAGTACCAAATTCAAATACTGGGAATAAGTGAAACAAAGAAAGCCGGAGCAGGAAGAATAGGGGTAGGAAGTCAATATTTTCTGTATTATTCAGGAGTGAGGCCGGATCAAAGGAAAAAAAGAGGGAGTAGGGATATTATTAACAAAGGAACTGGATAGAAGAGTAGCTATACATCAATCACTCTCATCAAGGTTGATGCGCCTGAGGATAGAATTGGAGAAGGAATCGGATACATAATACAGATGTATGCACCAGTAGAAGGAACAGATGGAAGTACAATGGAGGAGTTCTATGAAAAACTGCAGGAACTGCTGGATGAGATAAGAGAGACAAACTCAAAAGTAATATTAATGGAGGACTGGAATGGTAGAGTGGGTAATGATACAAATAAGGGACTGGGCTGCTTGGGAGCATATGGAGAAGAAACGTTAAACGGAAATGGTTGGAAAATGATTGATTTTTGTATACGTAATGATCTCCCTAATAGGGAACGGTTTCTGGGACCAACCACTGGAAGAGAGATACACCTTTGTCGCGGAAGAGAGAAACGCGAAGAGTATAATAGACTACATAGTCTATACCCAAAAGTATGAAAAGTAATATACGAAACATAAAGACACAAAAAGAGGCTGCAATGGGAACTCAACACAGATTGCTAACGGCAGAACTCCAAGAACAAATTAACACAAAACAACAAATAGCTGAGTATCATAAAATAGCAATCAGCAAATTAAGAAACGAGAAGAAAAGAGCAGAATACCAACGGAAAACGATTGATTTACTAAAGAGACATGACCAGGAAGAAATGACACTAGAACAGACGTGGAGAATTTTTTATAATTCTGCACTAGAAGTATGTGGTCAAATCAGATACTGGAAAAAACAGAAAGGAATAAAATGGTGGACTAAGGAAATACAAAAGGAAGTCAAAAGAAAAAGGATGCGTGGAAAAAATACGTTTTAACAAACAACAGGAACAGGAACAGCAATACAAAGAACAATATGTTAAAATAAGAAACGAAGTGAAGAAGAAAATCAAAGAAGCGAAAAAGAAAAAGCTGGGAAGATTTTGGAAATGATATCAATGAGGAATATAAAACAAATAACAGGAAATTTTGGAACCTAATAAGATCAATGAATGGAAAGAAAAAGAAAGAAATAAAACCAATTAGGAATACCGCGAATGAACTAAAAACAAGAACAGAAGATATACCTGAAATATGGAAAGAATTCTTCACGAAAAAATTCACAGATGCAGGAGATCATACAGATTTATTGCCAGAATCAGGAACACGAAATGAATATAATGAAGAACTTGAAGAGATAGATATGGAAGAGGTAGAGAAAGCCCTGAAAAAGAATAAAAACAGGAAAAGCCTGCGGTGCGGATAATATAGAACCGGAAATGGTAAAATGGCTCGGACAGGTCGGAAAGGAGTGGATGCTTGACATCTATTGTAAGGCATGGCGAACGAACACAATTCCTGCGGATTGGAAAAATAACCTCATCACTCCCATATATAAGAAAGGCGATCAAAATCAGTGCGAAAACTATAGGGCAATATGCCTATCGACAGTATGTTTTAAAGTCTATATCAAAATAATAGTGGAACGACTTACACATTTAGTAGGAGACAAACTGGCAGAAGAACAAGCAGCCTATAGAAAAGAGAAACAAACGAACGATATTATCCACATAATTAAAAACATCATAGAACGTAAAATTGAGACAGGGGAGGAAATCTACTTCAATTTCATAGACTTGCGAGCAGCCTTCGATACAGTAGATAGAGGGAGTATAGATATCTGTCTAGAGAAACTAGAGGTTCCAAGAAAAATGCGCCAAATAATCAATAGTCTATACTGTCAGGTTAGGGGGATAGTACAAGTGAATGGAAAAAGATCAGCAGATTTTGAAATGCAAGTGGGAATAATAATAATAATAATAATCTTTATTGTCCAACAAATTACAATTCAACTATAGGACAATTAATGAAAATACAATAAGCAAACCAGTATAACTCTACAACAATACAATATTTCCAGAAGAACCTATACAAATGCATTGAAATGCCGCTCACAACAGCTGACAATATCCCGCAATGAATAATGTTTGATGTCACAGACCGTCGAAATTATATTGTAATTGTAGCACATCAAGTATATAGGCGTGCAAGATCCAATATTTGTTCTACATCGTGGCAAATAAAACAAGGAGACAGCTTAAGTCCATTAATATTTATTATAGTAATGGACAGAATCCTGCAAAATACGAGGAAACGCACCGAAACTGTGAAGACACTGTTAGGATATAACAGACTGGAACCTGTAGCTGTGGATGCATTACTGTACGCCGATGATCTGACACTAATAGCTGACAGTTATGTGAAAATGGAAAAATTAACAGAAATATGGACAGAAGAAATAGAAAAGATGAAGATGGAAATAAACGTAGAAAAATGCAAACTAATGGTGATAAATAATAAAGAGCCAGCCAGTAATCTAATAATTAAAATAAACGATAAACAAGAAGAAATTGTCGACGCATACGAATATTTAGGTACTATTATATCAAAGGATGGAAAAATTGATCTAGACATAGCAAAAGAGGACGGAAAGCCACAAACATATACTACGCTCTGAATCAAACCATCTTTGGAAAAAAAGAAATAGAACCCAAGATCAAACAGATAGTATACAATGCAATAGTAGCCCCCACAATAATGTACGCAAGTGAGTCCTGGACAACAGCAAAAACACGAAAGCAAAATAACAGGTATGGAAATGAAATTTTTGAGAAAGATCGTGGGGAAAACAAAAATGGGCAGAATAGAAAACGAACAGATAAGGAATATGATAAATCAAGAAGATACTAAAAGAATTGAAAAAGTCAACTGAATTGGTACGGCCACATAATTAGAATGGAACAAAAGAGTTTAACAAAGAAAATAATAGAAGCCAAAAACAACGGGAGAAGAAAAAGGGAAAACCAAGGAAAAAATGGATTGACAGAGTAAGCGAATTGGGACGAAAGCGAGGGGAAGACCATAGCAGAAATGAGTAGAATGAGTACAGACCGGACACGATGGAAAGAATGGATTAAATCGTCGTAAGATCCAAAAATAATCCGACGCTGAAAGGCATAAGGATTGACGAGAAGAAGAAGAAGAAGAGCATATAGCGCATCAAGAGGGCAAGTAAACCATGTTCCAATCGGTAACTCTTATTGTTAAAAATATATCCTTCGTACCTTTACCAATTAGCGGAAACACTAATTTCGATGCAACTTGGTCTTACATACCCCTGTCTGTTATATCTTTTATAGCATCATGCAACACTAGTTCTTTAAAATTTGGATTTCTTATTTCTTCCCGATATCCATAAATGATAATTAACAAAATGAATTACATTTTGTGGATTTATGTACACTATGCTACTCTCCAAAAACACGATGCAATTTACAGTATCATTGAAGATTATTAATCATCAGAATATCAGGGAATATATAATATTTATACCTACGCGTTATCAACCGTTGAAAAAATATAACACGATAACGATTTAGTCCAAAATACAAACACATTAACACAAAAACATAAGGCACAGGTTTTAACTTTTGCTTAAATCCATTGTCGATAAATTTCTTTTTCTTCCAATAATTGTAATTAGCAAAAAAAAAACGAAAAGCAGACCTATTTTCAGCCTTCAGATGCATTTAGATCAGAGACAGAGCACACCCGGTTATATAGTTCTGTCAGCTTTACATAACTTCTCAGCCGAAATCGGTGGTGTTGAGAGTGGGTAATTTTTTTATGAGAGTTACGATTCACATATGTTTCAATAACCCTCTTGAAGCGCTATAGGCCCATATTTTGAATATTTCTTCCTTGTAACAATTGCAGAGTAATTGTTACTGACAGAAACTGGAACCGACCTTTTGCATAGTTGAACCAGCCTACATAATGGCCAAGTATTAACAAAATTGGTGTTTCTGCAAATCGGTGGGGGTGGGAGGCGGCCATATTTTTAAGAATATGGGTTACCGATTCAAATATATTTGAGTAGTCCCCCTGAAGCACTATATGTTCGTTTGTTTGAATATTTTCTTCTTGCAACAGTTACAGAATAATTGGTAAAAGACGGTCCCATTTCTTAGGATCATTTTTCATTCCTTCAAATGCTTTAATCGCAGAAAAAAAACCGGCCTCATACATAGTCCTCCTACTTCAGCTCCCACATGTGATTACCAAGTTTTATTGAAATCGGCGTGTGCTGGTTGGACATTTTCCTGTATAAGTGGGAAATATAAACGTGCTTATCTGACTATTGACTACTGACTGGCATATTAGAAGCTCAGTGTGTGTTTGTGACACAGTGGATGTCGTTGATTAACCTGAGCTACACTATGTCGCTCGATGACATCGACATCTGCGATATTATTAACAGCGGGAACATGTCTTGCCGTTACTCAACGTCACTAGGAGAATAAATGGGTATCCAAGGAGCGCTTCAGAAGCACCGTGCACCAGGGGAAAAAATCTATGAAAGAAGGAACAAAACCAACGAAAATGACTCCGAAAAAGAAGTAAACTACCACGCAGAAACATAAACGGCCTGCAAGATTCACCAAGACGGCGATCGAGTGAAGCACACGAGTAACTTTGCCCATGCCACGGACTCCAAATTTCGCCCCTCTGAAAAGAATAGGCAATTACAAAAGCAGAAAGCCCAAACCGTGAGCAACCTGGAAGTGAAATATGACCATTGCTAGCGAAGATAAGAAAATCCAACAATTAAAAGCAGATAATTGTAGATCAGGAAGAGAGTGTTGGAAAAGGAAAGTAAAAGAAATACTATGGTCATGCACAGGCAGTAGCAAAGACAGATGGAAGAGGGACACACTAAGTGAAACAGAAACTTAGGGTGATAAGAAAGACGATTGAAATTTGGAATGTAAACCATGATTGTTTTTGTGATGCCATGTGGAGGTCACAGACAGGTCCAATTGTTGAGGACTGGCGTAGAATTCCACAAATTCTGAATTTTCACGGGCACTCGCATCAACAGCAGCATTATTTTCGACACCACACGTGATTTTCTTGTTTTGGGAATATTTCCGGTATCATGTAGAGTATATTCCTGATTTAAACTTTTACAATGACACGACGCGACGATAGAATAAGCCTACTCCGAGTACAGAAACGCTCTAAGAGACACATAAGTTTAACTTACAAACCCACTATTTTTATATGTTAAATTTTTCATTATTTGTAAACGTCGTTCCAGCAGATTAAAAACTCCCATTGTACATAGCCAATGGCAGACATTACTGAACAGAAAAGCGTTGGTTTGAGTATTTATGACAAGGAATAGAATCGGTAAAATGGCCATAACAGACGTTTAAAGTCATTGTATCACCCCTAGAACGCCTAGGTTTTCTTTCGGTTGTAGAGATGTATTGTTGTTCATCGCAGGTAGTGTGGGGACTCTAACTAATACTGCAAAACTCTTGCTTTCGCGAAGCTACAGTGCGTGCCCTTCTAATGTTCGTGTGTTATTATTACGAGTTACATATGTTTCAAATGTTCTAGGAGAATTTTGGGTCTGAGTTCCCAATTGCGTTAACCTTATAGGTCAAGCTATTGGTCAGAGACAAGTCTTGACAGCATGTTTAAGCAGCCATCTCGTCCAATATTGTTTAGTATACTTAACGTACTCTCACTGATATAGACGTATTTCCGTACCACTGGTTTTACAAGCAGACATAGATACATGACAGCTTCATGAGATTTTACACAAACGGCTGGGCGCGATTGCCAAGGTTGCCAGCTGGGTACCAAGAGACTAAGAACAAGAAACTCAGCAGGTTCAACACATGTCGCCAACTTCAAGAGCCTTTAGCACATTACGACAGCCAATTTTGGTAGCAGATATGTAATAACTATTGATAAAACATGGATACCTTACTTCAATCCTGAGACCATAAATCCAGTCAAAAGAAGGGCGCAAATCAGAAGAAGGGCTTCAACTTAAAGCACGATGCAGTACCGTCGGTTGATCTACCATTACTACCATTAACGTAGAATATTATTCTATTCATTTATCTGGCCCAAATGCAGTAGGCAGTTTTGCATGAAATGGGCTGAGAAATTACATAAGCGTTCGTTATTAGTAACAGAATGTGATGAGATTGCGCCTCCTAATAATTTTTATCTGTTCCCAAATTTAAAAGAATCATTACGGGTGATCGTATTGAAACCTTAAATGAGGTAAAAGTAGCCATACATAAGTGGGTTGCAGAAACTCCGAAAAAGTTCTTTGAGAATGGTTTAAGCTTTTTAATTTCACGTTGGAATAAGATAAATTTAATGGAGATTATATTAGAAAACTACATTTTGATTTTGATCAAAAAAGAATTACTTAACTTAACTGAGTTCTCTGAATTCTCTTACGTTGAACAAAGTTAATAAAACAAATGATTAAGAAAGTACTAAGGTTACCACCATTACTACAGCATCATTTTACTCATATGTCATGTACTGCTATTAAATATCACCGGGATATGCTGACATACTAACAAAGGGGACCGTATCAGAACTGTTAATCATCGCAGGATTTCGATGCGTCTCCAGATATGTTGTAGAGGGTCTTGTCCATAGTATCAGGCTACTGGCTTTTTATGTGACGGCCTCTAGTTTCTGAGAAAAATCGATTTTGAGTTTATTTCAAGTTTTATGCGTACCTCCTATGCTCGTAATTTTACTCGTGTTTCAACTGACCGAGCCTTTTGCGCAGCGCTTGAGGGGCATGGGAAGTACTCTGGTGATATGTTTTTAAATCAGCCTGTGTACTTTTTATCTATCAACACCGTCACGAACCACACATATTTAATCATTGCGGAAAAAGCAGGTGCACTGAATTGATGTAAAAGAAGGTATTTTTATGCAATCTTCCCTTGAAGTGATTTTTCTGTTAACTTTGAGCAAGTCTGGAGCATTTTGAATTTTCTTCGTGGAAGTTTTCACCTACCGATAAAAATACACATCGCAGGGTTGGCAGAGTGGAGAACACGCAGATGGAATGATTTTTAGTGTGCTTTTGTTTCATCTACAAGGGTGTGATCGTAAAGTGTTGGATTAGTCTGCCCTCCCCACGTACGGAAAGAAGAACAGATTTTAAAAAGAAGTCTTTATACAGCACTTTTGTAAGCTTCCCTGATTTCGTGCAGGACACAGTTACATTTTTGAATGTGTGAATCAACTCATCAACTCTTTTTTGAATTAATGCGCCAAATTTCTCTGATGGTTCTTTGCATACATAAAAGAACGCAAGGGACTATCTTTCCTGAAGCAGTTATAAGTATACTGTGCCGTGAAGGAATGACTAATCTTGTTCAGATCTTTTTTTTTTGTAGAAAACCGGTTTGATCGGTATTGATTACATAATCGAGGTCAAAAATTAGGGATGAGTATTTTCGTATGTACATCTGGAATTCTTCCTCAACTGCTAATACTTTGCCCATCGTTACGAACTGCTTTTGAACTAATGAATTTAGTTATCTTCCTCTGTCTAATCCTATCGTTCCTTTTAAATCGTTTAACCCAAGCCGAGCTGGCCACGAAAGTGAAACTGTCGGATAAAAATGGGAAAGCAGCGTTGATTGCCCATTGTTGCACAGTTCGCGTTGTTACCTGATCAAGGGAAAAGTGAGGTATTATTTCCAAAAGCTATTCTTTTTGCACAGTATGTATGACGTATATTTTATATGATTTACTTGCCCCAAATTCTGCCTAGCTTCGACGAATCGTTCGTATGTACCACGATCAGCCAGTTTTCCACTTATCAAAAACGGGTTCCCCCTCGCTTTAAA